>JBAMIE010000072.1:66263-97012 GCA_037177295.1 Kaempferia parviflora
CCATTCACTTTTAGGGAGTATAAATGGTATTTCCCCAAAGGCCATGTTAGACTAGACTATATTATATTAAGTTGAGCATCGCGACGAAAGAGTAAATGGTACACCATTTACGACCTGTTGCTGGAGGAGTTTGCTACTGAAAAACTACATGGCGCGCGCCCGGAAGCAGGGTGGGCGCTTCTTTCGTCTATCGTATGTATCGCTTGGCTTCGTCCCGAACCAAGGAGGCATGAAGGCGGGTGCGTGCGTGTGCCGACTGCAGAGAAGACACTACAAGCCGACGCCGGAAGCTACTCGCTTCTCGTCTCGTTGGGATTAGATATAAATAAGGGCAATCTCTATAGATCGTAGTAGTTCGCCAACCTCTCTAACTAGCATACGATACAATTGAACTTCACGGCACGGCAAAAAAAAAGAGCTTCGCGGCCCTCCTACGCTGACGCCTACTTTCTCTTCTCTTAAGTCTACAACAAGTGGGAGAGGCAGGATTCGAACCTACGTAGAAAACCTTCAACAGATTTACATTCTGTCGCTTTTGACCACTCGGCCACTCCCCCCTTCCCGGGCCGACGCCCCCCTCAATGGGTTCCTGAATAAGAAGGATGGTGGCGTTCGTTCAGCAGTTAAGAAGATTGAAGGGAACTATTAGATTAGCAAGCGTTCCGGGATAATAAGGTAATAAAGTCAGTAAGTCACTCTTTCTGTAAAGCAAGGGGCAAAGCTTCTACGACTGCTTAGCTTAGCCTCCCCCTCATTTCCATCGTCGGCCTTCCCACCCAAAAAGCCCTTCGTCGCTTCTGGCGAAGCTGCGAGTTCATGAGCAAGTGAATGAAGGAGCCAGCGAGCAGCGAGTGAAGTGCAACAGTCGTAAGGCGAGCTATGTTCCGTTCCTAAAAAAAAGGAGTGACCATTCATTTCTTCCCTTCTACTGACACTGAGCGAGCAGCAAGCGTAGGCATTCCGTAGGGCTAGCTAGCTAGCTAGCGGAGCCTGAAAACGGGAGCTAGCTAGTCTTCTGCTATCAATGAAACCGAAAGAAAAGAAAAACCAGTGCCCTTTCGTATAGATCGAGACGCAGTACTTTTTCTTGACTACTGATTCCATACTAGGATAGGAAGAATGGAAGGCGAGAACAGATTGTGGATTGATCAATGATATCCGACGCCCGCTTTCATTTCATATAAGTTCTGATTCTTAAGAAGCAAATAGCATTTCCTATTTCTTTGTCCCCTGGACTAGACCTATGTTGGTTGATTCTTCATTATCCGTCGCAACGCTGTTCCCAAGGACTAGCAGAATCGAAATAGCTAAATTCTTGGGTCATCTCAATGGGTTCAGAAACCACACGTTTCTCTGGATCAGAATAGCGTACTTCCACATATCCACTCAGAGGAAAGTCTTTTCGTAATGGATGACCCTCGAAACCATGATCTGTTGATATACGGCGTAAATCCGGATTATTGATGGAAGAAACACCAGACATATCCCATACTTCTCGCTCCCACCGGCCGGCTGATGGAAATGGACTGACTACCGGAGAGATTCGTGTTACTTCGTCTGCACTGGTTTGTACACGAATGCGTGAGTTATACCGAGTACTCAGTAAATTATGGACAACTTCAAATCTGAGTTTTCGAGAGGGATGATCAACTCCGCAAATATCGATCGAAACTTGAACCCTGGTATAGGTATGCAATTTTAGAAAGCACAACAATGGAAATAGGTAGTCAGTATTGGTATAAGATCTATTCCCATGTTCCGATCTTTTCATTTGCAGTACCCATTTCTTGGGGAAAGTCTCCCAACAATATTTGAAAATGGATTGGTTATCCATAAAGATAAATAAAGAAAGCTTGATTTTTGTTCCGCTTCTTGCTCTCAAAATTCAGAAAGACTTTGTAGCAAATCGCCGGTTGGGTTGGTCCAACCAAGAAAGACATGGGAATAGTTAGGCTTTTTTCGCGCAAGAAAGAGAAGAGTAAATGGCCTCAAAGCCATTTACGACTGTTGCTTTGGGCCGAGTGAGAACGACGGGGCGACGTGTAGACGGGGACCAGAAAAAGAAAGATTGATTTGATTAGGAAAGCTGGAAGTAAATCCAACCCAACCCGAGACAAGGCATCTTCAATCTCCTTCACGATGTGAATAAGCCAGAATCAGAATCTCATAGGCCCGGCCCGTAGCTACTGTTAAGAACATCCAACTTAACTTTCTCAATCTCCTTTCATTATTAAATGGAGAAAATGACAGAACACTCATTTCGATGGTTTAGGGAAGATTTTGTACATTGATAACTGTATGATGAAAGCATAGATTGGTAGAAGCTTTGTTGGTTTTTGCACCTCGATGGAACTGAAAGGGAGCTCAATCACAGCTATGGAAAATTCCTGTGTGATAATGAATAGTGAAGAGGACCTGGTGAGACACATTCATTCTCCTTTCCGGTGATAAAGAGATCAGAGACCTTTAGGCGCGCTATCTCCTTCATGAGGTGGGAGAAGCAAAGGACTTTTTTAAACTGATAATGGATGACCATGAATCTCCTGTCACCCAAGAGTGCTTGAAGAGAAAGCGACTCTCTTTCTATACTTTCTATCGGATAGCTCTAATAAAAGGAAAGACATCGGTCTCCATCCTAGCATATCGGTCATTGATTCAAATAGAGTGACCCTAGTTCTAGACAAAAACACTCTCGTTTGCGAGACTAAGCATCGACTTGGCTTAACTTAAGATCGATGGCCCGAGCCCTCCAATAATTTCTATTCCCATATTCGTCCCTCTCTCTGCTGCTCCCGAAGAGTATGGAGTTAAATGACCTCTGGCAAACCCGAACTGAGCCGAATAGATGATAGGCTACAACGTTTGAACTCAAGTAATTCCAGATATTTATCTTAACTCGGTAGGGTCAGGAACGTAAACATGTTGATTTCTCTTTCCCAGCACCTTGATTCTTAAACTAAAGAAGAACTCGGAATGGGGCAAGGGCCGAGTGAGAAGGGCCGACCATAGGAAAGAGTCAATGGAAAGAGTCAATGGTACACCATTGACGACTATGGTATGCGTGCCATTTAGATATTCGACCTGTTGCTGCAGGGCCTATAATATAAGTCAGTTTTTCCTTTTCTTTCTACGTTTTGAATCTTATTGCCATTCACGCAATACTATAATCTGCTTGCTTCCCTTCTTTTGACTTTGATTCTGATTCTCTTCTTTTTTCACTTTTATAAATACGAATGAAAGTGCATTGAAGAGAGTCTCGCAAACGATCAGCATTATCGATTCATAGAGTAGAGAAGGTGCAGTGGCGGGTGCTTCGTCATTTCAGTGAGACTTGCTAGTACCACTTTTTGACCGGGCGCGGTTCCCTAGTGAGCACACGCTGCCCTTTCTCTGTCCATCCCTCCTTTTACTTGTTGAGCTGAGTCCACCTTGAGCACTGACTTTGATTAACTTAATCAAGCACAGACCTATTCCTGGGTACAGATCAAACTGATGCGTCTGCCTTCGTTCTACCTTCATGCAAGAAGAGGTCCTTTTCCACTCTGACTTTTCAAAGTAAAGTGCGCGTAGCACCGTGTAGTGCTGGTAAGCAGGCTTTCTTTCTTATCCACCCATCCGTCAGTCCGTTGTAGTACAGTACTCTAGCTTATTTCTTTGTGCCAAGAAGATCCGTGGTAGGAAGACCGACTATAGCAGTAGCATGACATATGGGCAACCTCAAATCTACTCTTCTCATCTAAGCACCCATATCTATATCTATATCTTGCTCCCTATCCATATCTGCTTGGGGTTAGCTTGGGCTATATCTTGCTCCTGCTCCCTTCTATACTATATCTGGTTAGCTTGGGCCTGGCAGCCTACTATTCCTAAGATCGAATGCAATAAGATAACAATAAAATAAGAAGAATGAAACTCCGACTCCTGTTCAAGCAAAGGAGGCGCACTCTCTCTTGTAGAGGCCTTTTAATAGTTCCAGAACCAGCAACTTTCGCAGTTAGCAATGAAAACTCAACGAGGAAGGATCTTCGGTAAGTAACCCAAAAGGACAAGCTCGGAAGCGGATGTATAGCTACTCTTGCCCCCTAGAAGATAGAATAGAAAGTAGAGGCTGTAGCGAAGAAAGATAGAACATGCCTTCTCTCTGGCTGACTGAGATAGGATTTCTCTATAGAGCTCGAGAGGCCAGGAGATTGAAGAGAGAAAGGATAGAGAGTCACCAAGACAGCCTGTGTCTAGTCGAGTGTAGATGGCAGTAAAGAAAGGCAGTGACACGAGTCTTCTTCCTCTTATTCGGTCAATGAGTCATCTCTGCTGAGAACATCGCCTATGTTAGAATCGTAGGTATAGGTTCTTTCCATTCACGCTATCTTCTTATGTGCTCTTTTCGTAGGTGTCAAAAGCAAGCTCCCACATGGTAGTTCCATCCCGAAATGAGTCCAACATAGATAGAAATGAAATACGGCTCACTTCACTAGGCTCAAATCCAATACTATCACTCCGTTCCCAAACAAGAAAGTTGCACAATAAAGTTACACAACCATCGTGAAGTTGCACAATAAAGTCAAGTTGCATAACTATCGTGAGGAAAAGAATCAAGGATAGGATAATATATGTCATGATTATTTCCTATCTAGGTGCAGGAATCATCATATGGTGCCTCAACCATTTACTTTACTATAGTTGAGCGTGCGTGCCAACCATTCACTCTTTCCATGAAAAGAAAAGATCTTCTTTCTCTCTCTCTATTTCTTATTTCATTTATTTTATAGTAAAGAAAGGACTCAAGTAGGGGTAGAGTAGAGTAAAGAAAGAGGGGCAATAACCAAAGCAAGGAGCTTGACACCATGGAGAACTGAGCACTCCATTTGTCCAAGTAGGTCAACTCTGGATCAATTACTCACGCATCAAAACATATAAAAAACATTATATAAAAAGATATAAAAAGAAAAGAGAAAGGCGGAGCGGTGTGAAAAGAGAAAGAAAGGATAGGAGCGGTGTGCAGCACAAAGAAGTAAGTAGAGGCATCCCGAAGGCAAGAGGAATGTCTGCGTGTACAGTCATTCTCGCATCTCATAGTACGTCCATGGTATGAGAAAAAGGACAACCGTGCCCGGGGAGGGAAAGAGCTTAGGCTAGATGGGGGCAATAGTACCTCGATCTTGATATGGTTTCAGCACGCTACTCTCTCTTCTATTGTATGCGATAAAGGGAAGGTAGACTCATTGCGCGTTGATTTTGATTGTGATTTGGCAGTCAAACAATTATTGTATACCATATGCAGTCGAAGAGCTAAGCTAGAGGAAAGGGCAAAAGAGTAGCGCTTTTCGAGAGCAAAGCCTCAAAATAGAGGGCTACAGACTAGATTATCCTCCTCTACGTTTTGAGAAAAGACAAAACTCCAGACTGACAGGCAAAGTCCTAAGGCATAGAGCAGGTCGACTATCCGGAGTTCGAACAAAGGAGAGGTTCTCACACACTCTTGGGGTCTGTCTACACTAAGAAGGTGGTGCACCATTTACTCGCTGCTTCCATTGGCTCAAGGTCTCCGAACGAGTGTATAGCAAGCTTCCAGTATTTGATTGCGTGGTCTTGTCTTACACATCTGTGATTCCAGGATCTTGGAAGGCTAAAGGAAAGGTTCTGTCTCAACCCTACCTCTATCCCCATCCCCATTGCTCTCCGCATCTAATCTCTCGTGTACGCGGTACCTAGTTTCTCGTTTCATTCAATCCTAGAAAAAAAAAGACGACTGAATACAAGTTCTTGCTATAGCCATACGATCAGCGTTTTTCCTTTGCTATTTCCTATTCTACTAGTCCCGTCCTGTTATCATCTTGATTCGTTTGGGTGTCTGGACTCAGTGCCGATTCGTATTCAGAGGTCCTTGTCTCTGCCCTCGCCCATAGCACCTTCCTTTATATAGGTTCCATTCCAGTACTCTGTCAATAGGTTAGAGCCTTGAAAACGGAGTCGAGTCAGCCACGGAAGAGGGGGAAAGAGTGCAGCGACATGGGTAGATGCTTTGCTGATAGGACGAAAACCCCGGGAAGAAGATCAGATCATTGAGGGTCGGGGCCGACCAATATGTCAGTCATTAGCGGTCAGTCATACCAGTGATTTTCGCTATGGTTTGCGAGGTCTAAACTCCTAGTCATTTCGTGATGTATGTGATCTACTCTGTTTTACTCTTTCAGAGCCCCTTTTCCTCACTACTGATTGTCCGCCGTCTTTCATTCGATCTGAACTGGCCGCACCTCTGCATGCATTCTGAATTGGCTTCTTGGGCATGAATTGTGAGAGGGGAGAGTCCATGTCGCGAGGCAAATGAGTGCGATAGGCGATCTGATCAGACGCTTGAGGCATCGTCCCCCGTCCCTGATCAACATTCTCTCTCGGGCACTGCGACTGCTACATATAGTTGTCGCACACGTTCGCTCCTTCTCTTCACTCTTTCAGAGCCTTCTTTATTTTATTATAAGAGAAAGATAGATAAGGATAGATTATATATAAGGATAGAGCAAGAAGGAGTTAGTGGCGAGGAGTGGGAGCAAGCGATAGCGTAGCAGAGGTAGGACGGGGAAGACACTCCCTCAAGGCCTCACGGATTAGCTCCTCGATATTGAAGGTGGTGGAAGAGCATTCGTTCTTCTCAGAACCTCACGTTTGGTGTCTTCTTGAACAGATAAGGCTTTCTCAGCGAAACAGATCTTATCTTAATTTAATGGATTCGCGCCTCTGTTGAGTTGTAAGAGTTCTCCTGCCTGGCCTGCACTTACTAAGCTGCCAAGGACCAGTTCTGAATCTAAGCCTGACTCCGGTGTCGGAGATCTGGCAACTTTCTTATCAGAGGCGGGGCGGGGATTGGGAATAGGGCTTGCTAGAGGACTACCCCCTTCCTGACAGTGCGCATGCGTTGGTGCTTGACCCCACTTGCCTTTCTTTCATCCGGAAGTTCTTTATTACTAGAGCAACTGGAGAGCTAGAGCAAGTCCTCTTTCTTTGGTTGGTATGTTTGAATCCCAGGTCCCGGTGTCGTCTTAACTGCCAGCCACTTCTCAATAGAGGTATGGAAGCAAACTAGAATCAGACAGATAGGGACTTTGACCAATTAGGGCTCGGCAGACCAAGTAGGTCGCTTTCGTTTCGGGATCGGACACGACCGCAGAGGCTTTTCACAACCTTCCTGTGAACTAGCCCGTAGTTAGAGAGTCCCGCGCCTTTGTGAATAAAAGAAAATCAATCCTTCCCCTGCCTTTGAGCCGACGATGCACCATTCGCAGCAATTGACAAAACCCCTCGCAGACAAGTGTAGGCATATTATCTAATAGAATGTCCTATCTTTCGGTCACTCGGATCTCTCACTCTCCGTCAAGATTGGTCGGCAAAAAGAACTGTTATTCTCCAGGAACTAGGCCTTGATTGAAGCTGGCAAGGAACTTTCATAGGGCAAGAGAGGTGAAGCGCTAAAGCAGTAGATAAGAGCAGCATAGTAGGAAATGATTAGTTGGTAGTTCGTATGTAAGACAAGAGATCTATGTATCACAAGGCTCTATTCATACATTTGCATTGTAGAGTAAATGCATTTCTGACCTATCTTGCGGTAGACCCTCTCCTGTCGTAGTAGGCATCCTCACTCCTCTCTTTCGGGTCGCATAGCTCCGCACCTCCTTAAAATAAGCCTTATCCGGCTCTTGTCTGCGCCCCTTGTCCTCTGACTGGGAGTATTCCGACGCGCCTCACCGACTCGTCTTACCGTTAGAGCTGGTCGGCCCAATCTCTCCCGTATAAGCCGCCCACGGTGCGCTAGGGTCGACTTCCGGCTCCTTCCAACCTTAACAAAACAAAACAAGTTCAATCAAAGAAGAAAACTTCCTAAACCACGAGCCTGCGGACCATCCATCTTCTCTATCCCTGCTTGCCACGGATGCTGAGCTTCCAATTGCCTGACCTCCAAGCCTTCATTAGTGGACGCTAGAATGAATGATTCCTTCCGGCTCTTGGATGAGAAAATGATGATTCTATAGTATAGAGAGCTCTGCCAGCCCATTCACTATTTGCAGAGTCCTACTGGCGACTTATAGCGACGTCGTCCTAGTACGGGAAATAGAATGAGGATCAGTCCACCAGATCAGCCGCTTTGAGAATCTCTTCCCTTGACAATGGTGAGTATAGTATAAGATCTTCCGTCTTCTCCACTTGAACTCTTGGGACCACTTCTGCAGCTCTGTTGGACTCTATTATAATAAAAGAACAAAGAAGTTGGACTGCGCAGCTATGTAGCAATAATCTCTCTCATTCTCTTTCCTTCCTCTCCTACGGGCGCGCTTACCACGAGAAGCCTACCACGGCAGGGACGCACGGAAGCCTACCACGGGGAAATACGAGGGAGATGAGATTCACTCTTTTCTTTCTCTTTCCACGACTCCTCTCCTCTCTGAATAGGCTACTTTACCTTTACTTATTAGGCAACTCTAAGCTGCGTAGTTTGGGCATAAAACAATTCGAACCTACAGTCTGAAGGTCATGAGCCTGATGAGTTGAGCTCGAAATCGACATGATGAAACTCGAACCCGCGATCGAGATGAATGATTCATGCTATCAATAGTGCCCGAACCCCATCTATAGCACCCGACCTCAACTCAAACTCTAGTAGTTTCATGAGCCCGCTTCGCACCTTAAAGAAGAGACTGAGCCAGGACTTGTCTTCACGCCGGCATGAGCTTCCCGAGCACCATATCAAAGCACCGCTATGGCAGTGGCTAGGAACAGTGAACTCCTTCTTATTATAGAAGAACGTATGCAGCGAAGTGGAGAGAAAGGCTACCATAGAGATTGCTTGAGGAGGTCAGCCTGGGCGCGAGGGGAGTAGCGACACGAATCTCACTTAGAAGGAAGGAAAGCCCACACTATGAGATGAGCACCTCTACTGGAAGGGTTCCCCACTCTTGATTTGATGTTGAGCGCATACTCTGACTCTCCAGCTTAATAGCGCAAGAGGCTATCAACAGTCAGTTCTTCTCTTCACCTCACTCTGACTCTCCATTCAAGTCTGAATTCGACCCTAGCTTTGACACTTGAGAATTTAGAATTGAAAAGCGTTTCCTCATTCGTCGTGCGCGCATAAAGAAAATATAAGGAAAGAGTCTTGTCTTCTTGGATGTCAATACTTGCCATTCTGGTGCATGTCCCTTACTACTCTGTTCCAATCTGCCACTCCACTTTCATGCAGGTTAGGTTGCACTGCCGAGTTCTTAAACAAACTGGGCTAATTTCATTGGTCTGCGCCGTCGTAATCTATTTTACACTTCCTTGGACTTGGAACCTGTTTTGAAGTGAAGTTACTTGCTTGTAAGCTCGTTCCACTCTTCTATAAGCTGGATTGACCATATTGGATCTCTTTCTTGGCTGGGAAGGGAGGATCTTTCAATGGCAGTTAAGAAAGCTAGAAGCACTTTTTCAATTCAGACAATAAGTCGTCACTTCCTGTCTAGCCAGCTCTTAACTTCCTGTCTGGTACCTGCTTGATAAGCATAGCACGAACACTAGATGCTTCTCAGCTAATTTCATAAGGTCGAGCTACTTCGTTCCTGCTAGGATGCCTAACATCTTAAACTTTCCATACAGAGCTTAGAGACTAAGAGAAGCTGCCTAGCATTGATTAGTTCCTTCCTTTCCTTTAAGGACTAGGTTTCAAATGAGTTTTGACTGCCATGCCTCGCTTGTTAAAGTAAGCTGTGCTAGATCTATGCTTACCTTAGCCTTAGATAGAGGAGCTACTTGGCACGTTGGGCCCCTCAGTATACTCACTAGCATAGCTGACAATAACGCTAAATCCAGGAAGCAAGCGATAAAACGGGTCGGGTATGTCGAGCCCCATGTCAATAAAAACACACTATCAAAAGGGGGAATAAACTCGAATGAATCAAGTCCTACCCGGAACGAACGATCAGAGATGTCTTAATTTTCCATGGGGAAAGGCTGCTACACGAGCCAACTGGCGAACCCATAAGGAGCTAAGTGATAAGAGAAGGTAGAGTTCATATGGCCCCCTACGGAGATCTGTCAATCTTCTATGTCCGAGTCTAGTTCTGAGTCTTCCCTTTCTTACGGTGATGATTCTTTAGATATCGATGCCGTAGACCTCGACGAGTGTATCCTTCTGACCTTTATTTTAAGGCAACCATTGAGAAAAGATCAAATCTCAGGCAGAGAAAGGAAGCATACCAGGAGACCAATAGCAGTCTAAGAACAAGTGATTAAGAGTTGCGGGTTGCTGTAAACATAGAGGGCAAGATTTTCTCTGTATGGGCATTCTTTCCTTGGTTCGGATAGGTCAAATTGCACTAGCTAGCCCACCATTCCCCTAAAGAAAGAGCTTTTTGAGCGAACTCTATTTCTACCTTTTTCTTTCCATATTGATTGCGCGCGGGTCTACGAGACATGGGACTTAGGGCAACTCTGACTCCGGCTTCAGGCGGCGGCCCGGACGTGATGGAAGCATCTCGTATGTAGAATGTACACGGTTGGTAAAAAGAGGATGAGGCCTTCGGCTGTTCGCCTTTTGATTGAGTTTCCGAACGAAGTGGTTCTTTCTGCTTGTCGAGCAGTCTCACTTCATTCATGCATGGGCGTTCCACAAACGAAAGCGAATCAATGCCTTTCCTTTAGCGGCCGCTACTGTAGGACAGAAGAGTGAAATTAATTATTTCATCTTTTTTATGATTCATTCATTATATTACTGATCATGTAAACGGAGACCTTTCGAAGGTTCCAACGATCTTATCCCACCAAGGTCAAGGTGTTCAGATCAATGCCATCTAGGGTTCGATCAGTGGTAGCTGGGGTCAAATTAGCGCATTTGAATTGGGGGAGGGATTGCTAAAAGAACATTTCGCTAGGTTGGCCTGCCCCGATCCATTCGGGTCTTTGACAGCTTTTAACTAGACTAAACGATTGGGGATACCAAAAATCAAAGAAGGTGCTCCGTCCTTCTTTAAGCCTCAAGGCTAGCTAAGTGACTTACGAGCTTTGAAGCGCTACTCCGCGAATAAAGACTCAAGCTAAACAAGCACTTTCATTCATTGACCTTACAAAGAGAGATGAAAGACTTCAGAAAGACAGATCAACGGTACATAACCGACCCTTTCTAATTAGTCTGAACCGGAAAGGAGGGGCATATTCATATAGATAAGAATCCGCGGGTTGGAAAGCTAAATAAACTACAGTCTCCGTCGTTGGCTCTTAGCCAGACTCTTTCATGGCATCAAACAAAACGGATCTAATCAAAGAAGCTGGGCGAGAGTTCTTTCCAAACCCTACTTCCGACACCTTAAAGAAAGGCAGATGTGACCAATGCCTAAAGTTATCCTTCCGATTCTGCAGTAGGGTCGATGTCCCGAAGCATGTTCAGCTGCATTGATCTGAAGCTCCCTGAATAAGATCGACCCCTCTTTGGCCTAAAGCCATGCGACCCCTCCCAAAATAAAGAATGCATTCTTGGCCACAACATTAATCTAGAACTAGGATCCCAGACCTCGGTCAATACAAGATGAAGGGCTTGTAGCAAGGGCACGTCTTTCTTGTGCGGCTGAGTGATGGGCCTTAGCCGACCCCTCGATTTAGGTATAAAGTAGTGTGACGCCTCATAGCTCGGAACCGGTACGTCCCACTTCGTAGCCTTCGTTTAACTTCGAACAACTTAAGGTTGTCCGTCTATGCCTTTTTGAAACCCTTGTCTTTCTGATTTATGGGGTCTCTTCAACTCCCTGTAAGCCCATAAGTCCTGCTTTCAATCTATAACGAATCAGCAAGTCTAGTTAAGGCCTAATTTAGATAAGTTCCTAAGAATGAGCTTGAGATTGGAGAGGGAAGCCCAGTAGGCCTCTCAAGTGATTAGAGAAGATGTGCAGGGATCTCATCGCGAGTCCTTTCTATCTGAGTCTGTTAACTACTTTGGAGAAGACGTTTTTTGCCATTCTAAATAGGGGTGGAAGTCGCACAGAAAGGGGAAGCCGCATAAGGGATGGGATTGCTCATACCTCTGGTCCCAAGGGTGTACTCTCTGGGCAAATGGTAGACTTTCCAAGTGGTGAAAGGCGTGATGCTCTCGTATATAAGGAATCGCCTAGTTTAACCTCTATCCAAAGCATGCTTAACGCCCTCACCCGGCCTGACTTATGGGTTTGCTTTTCCCCAAAATGGTAGTGTGGGTCGTCTTACGATCATGATACTCGGAGTTTTAAGTGAGCTCCCGCTAGACTAGGTTAGGTCTAGCAACCTGACGACACGAAAGGACGTTTTCATTCGGTGAAATGGAAGCGGAACGAAAGGGTTACACGAAGCAAACCGTTGATCCACTTCCTTCTTGTTCGGGGCACCGGACTGGCTCTTTCACTTAAATCGGTCTCCTCGGGCTCAAAGTCGAAGCTACTCGTCTCCCCAAGAGGTCAGTCCTCATTCCGTACATCTCCTCGGCAAAGTGAAACGCTATAATGACCACTACGAACGAAGGACCAAGGAGGATAAGGATAAGCCGATCCGATCATAAAGATGGCGTGCCTGAGATGACATTTATGAATCGAGAATCAAAGTTCAGGATAGAGTGAGACCCGGTAGGGTCTTTATTTCAAAGGAAAGTAGCGACTTAATGCAAAGTGACTAACAGCGTCATTCCTAGTTCGCGGGAATCGAATGATATGCTTTTAAGCAAGTGAAGTCAACATTCAGGAATCAACAGGGGGGGAATAAGCAAGGTCTTCGCCGGGAATGGATCTTCCCTTTTATGTGCTGTAAAGCGGAGCTAAAGGGGAATGTTGCCATGCGGCCATAGGAGAACACAAAGACAATGAATTTCGACCGGAAGATCGGATAGTTCGAGTTGGGATAGCGGGTAATCCGGCTTGCTGAGCGAATCAATAAGCTAGGTAGGAAGTTGCTCGACCTCTTTGGATGTCTGGACTGCCTAAGACTTCCTAAAGCCCTTTCCGCTTTTTCTATTCTTTAGCCTTATTATATAATATAATATATAAGGTGTTACGAATTCTATTCTGACTTCCTTCCTGAGAAGTGTTTCTGTTATATTAGAGATAGAAGCGGAATGAATATGGCCAAAAAAGGTCTCATTTTACCTAAATATACTTACATTCTATATTTTTATATCTCTTCTTGTATTTTGCTTTCTTACAAAACGTAAAGTCACGGAAAGAGTTTGGTTTCGTTTACCATTCTATTCAAAGACGCTATTGCGCCTAAGTAAATCCCTCGTATCGGCCTGCTGTCTTATGACTCCCGACCAAGACTGGAACTTCATGGGCTTAGCAGCAGTTGAATGGCAGGAAGAAGTGTTTTTCTGCAACAGGTACTAGATCTTCCATTGCCTTACAGGAAACAGGCCCTACATTTACAGGGCTTACCAAAGGGCAACTCAAGGTTAAGACCTTATTAAGCACTCCAATTGGGCTTGCTTCCCAAAGATCCTTAGCTTTATCCCAGGAGTGATACAATGGCAATAGGAGAAATCCCACTATTACGGGCTCTAGGTGTGATGTAGATTAGGTCCCTGTGCGAGTAGGTGAATGCGCCTTCTGTTCGAGCAAGGGAGAAGGGTGATGCCCGAGTACGATGGAAAGGGAAAGATAAAGAGCTTTAGAAAGGGCTCCAGGAGGCCTAGTCGCATCGTCAAGAGACTGATCCTACTTTACTTGAGATGCTAGACGTTGCAAATGTTGCAGGATCGGGATTCGTAGCAATCTTTTGTGAAGCTGTGATCATTGGCTATGGGTCCCAAACGTCTAAAAAAAGAAGTAAGAAGAAGCAAGCAGTAAGGGGCGATCCGGACCTGGACTCATTGCCATTCATTTTAAGGCAAGTAGTTGAGTTAGTAGCCAAACTCAATCTAAAGAAGGTAGGGGGAAAGTCTCCAATTCCTAGTCATACTTTTATGAAGGAAGTAAAGAACCTTTCACCTGTCTCATTCTCTTTTGCTTTTGTACTTAGCCTACTTGCCCCGCTTCCTTCACTCGACTAAGCAACGAATTCTTTTCCCAAACCTGTCCCGGGGATAGGCCCGATGCGGTATCAGAATAGAATAGGGGCATCGAGACCGAGGTAGCAGAGCAGCCAATTGAGAAGGTGAATCAAACCCAACGAAACAAGAGACGCTGCTGAAGAAGGAACAAAGGCAGTGGATGCCACTGAAGCCAATACAACACAGGATAAGCTGATGAAGCTAGAAAGGCATAGCCAAAGTTCACTAATTAAAGCTGCGGGGGGTAGCAGTTTCAGACTAGTCACTAAGTCGTGTCTTCATTTCTTTCCCTTGCTTCTTTTTCTTTCTCTCTCATACGATTTAACGATTTAGTTACCTCAGATAAAAAGATGAAACTGATTCTGATTCCCAGGAGAAAGCTCTTTCTTTTCGAGATTTATCTATCGATATTGAGATTCTATATTAAATGTCATAGAATGATCACAGAAACTGAATCTTGCTATCCGATTCCTTTACCGGAGTTGGGGCTCGGTTCTCTGTTATGAGCATAGCTATAAGCGACTCTTTCTATCATTCGGAAAAGTGGCCTAGCTCACTCTTGTATTGATCAAACACTTGGGTGAAACCTGTACGGCATAAGCCATAGTTCCGGTCCTCACTCACGCTAACGATATGGAAAAGATGCCTAGTGCTTTTTTGATTCTTTCTCCAATCCATTCGGTCATCGGTTCGATAAGATACCGCAGCCTTTGATGTTCGCGGATCAAAGAAGAAGAGCATTGGCTAGGGAAATCGCCCCGATGCGCGTAATAGAGAAGACGGTTGCTTGGCTGACTTTCATCTGCGTAGGGGATTGCCCACCTGTCCAGTTAGCTTGAAAGCGTAACGCAAGTGGCTTTCTAGGTACCCCCGGATCTACTAGTTATCGCCTTTGAGCTGGAAAAAGCATTCTATCAGCAGCGGCGTTGTCGGAAATCCGCTTTTTGATTGAGATTCATCTAATAAACACCAATTGACTTCCTCTTACCCCGGGCTGGATCCAAAAAGATGGAAGAAGGGATGGATCCAACCGTCGAATCGGATGAATGACCGTCCGCCGCGGAGACAGATTGGACAAAGCCCTATTTACGCCCCTTGGGTGGGAAAAGAGTACTTTCCTGAAAGCTTAGTAAGGAAAGCCTTTGCCCTAGTAGAATATGAATATCAATTGGAATAAGCATCGAACATCCTTCACTTTGACTTTCAGACTGCCCGATCGGAGAATAGACAGAGTATGTTCCCACTCCACGCTAACTAGGACTAGGGAGATTCCCAACATGGGACAGGTGAGGTTTCCTAAGGGATCAAACTCAGCCAGTTGACATAGTTTCAAAGGCCTGATTAGACAAATAGAATTAATCAAAAAATATGCTACGACCCTGGAGCGCATACCCAGACAGAAAGTCAGTTCCCACGCGAATCTTTCTACGCTACGAGAATTATTCTCTGTCTTATCTTATAGGGTTAGCTATGAGTGAGCCTTCGGCGAGTAATTATGACTTTATCCTTAAGTGTTTTTCTCTCGTCTGTCCTAATAGGCACTTTTCCGATATGATCTTCCCAGTAGTTCATACTAGCCAGCAAGCATTCTCAAGACTACTAGGAGCTATAGCCCTTTCATTCCTACTGGGGTTAGGCCCAATTGGAAGGTTATAAAAAGCTCTAGGGGCACTGCCCTACCAATGGATATGGGATCATGAGAAAAAAATAGGTGATCTCATCCGCGAATTTAGCAAAGAGGAGGGGCTTAGGCGATCGGCTCCTGAAAGGGTGGATAATAAAGTTTCAATGTTCAAAAAGATGGTTGGAGGGATCAAAAACTCCCGGAGCTTCTTCATGATCTAGAGAACAATCAAAAAGAAAGTGTTTACTACAAAAGAAATAAGCATCTTTATAGAGAACTTCAAAAAAACCACTAACTTAAGAGAGGTTAGGTGCGGACCGAGGTTATGGTCATGATCGGTTTGTAGCGGAAGCGGTGATAAAAAGAATCTGGTCATTCCATCGAGTTGCATGAGACTCTTATAGCTCCGGAGATTCGGATCATTTTGATTATTAAAAAAGGGAGGCCTTTAGGATCTACATAGTGCCAAAGACACTGAGGGCCCATGCGCTGAAGGAAGAACTGCAGGGGCTGGAGTGGCTGCGACATCATCGAACATCTCAATAGTATGAGACCCAGCAGAAGGAGTAGCAGCTGTTCAAAGGAGGCGGATTCTTGCCTGCGGAGATCCGCTTGCTTCTTCTTGGCATAGTGCTTTAGCATATGGCCCCAGGCATGACAGGCACCCAATAGACTGGCCGAATGCATGACAGCTAGAAGAATTACGAGAAGCAAAGGACCCAGAGATATAAGATCGGGAGCCACCCACGGAGAAGGACTAGCCGGAAGCCCCTTGCAAACAAAGACCCGATTCTACGGATCGACACCGGATTCGACGATCACAGTCTTCCTATAACTTCCTTTTGAGGAAAGCCTTGCTTTCAAAGACTACGGCTCCGCGCTTGCTTACTCGAAAAAGTCAGGACTCATTCGTGCCTAATGTAAATTAAAAGCGTGCCAGTCCTAAGGATGACATTCTTTAATGCTGCCGCAGAGTGATATCTTAGTTGACAAGACGTCGGGACATTCCCCATTTTGCTTCTAGGAGAGATGTGATAATTATTACTACGGTCAAAAAATGAAACTTTAATAGTGGTTGTCCGATCCGGATCAAACAATCGAGAATAACAATAGTAGTTATACGATCCGTATACGTAGAATTTTCCCTAGAAAGCCCGGTTGAGGAGTAAGGCCGCTAAGAAGCAGATTATTCCATGAGAAATCGGGCTTGGGCCGGACTTTTGCGAGCAGCTAAATCTCCAGCCATGTCAACAACCAGCACAAAGGAATCTGCGCATCATTCTTTCTTTCTTCCACTTTCTCTTTAAGAGATAGGAATCTTTGCTTTAGTTATCGAATCTGGGAGACATAAGCTTTCAATAGGTTGATTCCTTAAGAAACGCTTTCTGGTCACTAAAGAAGGACCACATAAGAGTGGATTAAGTGGAAAACCTATACTATGCCCAAGTCAGACTAAAGTAAGGGTACTCTCTTTATAAACATCTGGCTACGTCTGGAGCTATGCGACTGTAGAATCATTATGATTTTCGGGCACAAAAAGAAGAATCCCTCTTTTTAGAATAAAGCGGAGGTGCTTTCTTCATGAGGCAAACTCAACCTTTCTGAGGTGTGCATGGCTCAAGGCGCGCATGGGTTGACTCTCTTTCTAATAGTTTGGAGCGTGAAGTACTAAAGCCCTCGCTTTTAGGAGAATCGGTCTGTGTTCAGTGCATGGTAAGAGGGGGCAAAGAAGACCTTCTTCCTGTAGCTTCTTTAGCTCCTAAAAGAATAATAAGAAGAGGAAGACTACTTATACTCCTTGGTACCTACGCTCGGAAGCCATATAAAGGCATCCTTCGCAACGGGCTTCGCTTTTATTGGAGGGAATTTCTCACAAAACAAAACAAAATAGTTAAATAAAATAGCTCAATGATTCTTAATGAATAAGATAGTATATGATCGTAGAAACTATGCTTTTATAGAGGTTAGCTCTTAAAGCAGCGATTGTCAGTCTTGTTCTCAGGGTTAATGGGGGTTTTCCCAACAAAGATCTAGGACCCGAATTCGATGATCTCAGAGGTTTGGAGTACACAGAGAGGTACCCTTCCTCTTGAGCATGTAGAGTAACGCCTGAGAAGCTCACATGCTCCGTTGAGAACGAGAGTGACTTTCAATGCCATAGACGAGACGGCTACGATTGGCATCCAACGCAAGGAATTCAAACCCCCGGTCGGTTCCACCGGGTAGGACCATAACCTGGTTGAGGCTCTTTTATTTCTTTATCTAAGATATTTTGAAAACTTCGACCTTAGCCTTTCCCGATGCGCCTCCCCGATCTCAGAGCTCCCTACTCATACTACGTAGGGGGAGTGTCCATTTTTCTAACACCAAGGACTCTATTTATAAAAATTATAAAAAGTGCTCTTTAAAGCCCCTATACCGCTCCAACTGACTGGTGTATAATAGAAGTTCTTGCTCGGGAATAAATATCTGTTGGAGTTCGAGTGGAAGGCACTTGCCCGATTCAAGTACACTAAATGCGGTATCAATACATGGCCAACCAACTTCGTAGCTCGATCTTATACTTTTATTATAGGTAACTGATTTCGACTTACACAAGTCGGGAGATTCCATTCACTTGTCTCGACTGCATTCTCTTTTGTATTCCCAAGCGAATGTGAACTATTTAACCAATCAGTAGCAGAATCCGGAAACAAAAATCCTTACACTTCGGAAGTCGAGTTCAATTCGGATCTTGGTGGAACCCTTCCTTGCATTCTTTTATTGTATTCGCTTCAATCGCTCCTGAATCGGGGGATCAAAGATCGGGTGTGAATACCTCTGCCCTTAACTGCGTTGAGGTGGATCGGATGAGAGGCCTCTATTTGCTTGCTCCTCCTGTTCGCTCTAGTTCACCTGGTTCACGACGGTCTGTTTGCTAGGTTTTGGACGAGGGCTAAGGGCGAATCATTCCTCTTAGCAGCTCTTTCCTAATGAATCCCCCTTTTATCTCCCACTTATCTCTTGCCCTAAAGGGGCATGAGGAGGGGATGTTGTATAAGAGAAATGGTCGATGAACTCACTTTGGGACTGACCGACCCCTCATGTGGATTGGTTCCTGCTACGTTATCTGGCTGTTGCGGGTTGCACCTAGTCGCCTCCCCCTGATAGTCAGAGTTCTGATTTCTTTGACACTTGCTGGATGGATTCTGGTTGTCACATCTTCTCACCCTGTCTGCTTTGGCTATCTGTTCGTAATGCTTCCTTCTTTTCTTCGATTGAATGAAGTGCTTCTGGACTATACCTCAAACGACTTCCGGCCTTTCTCTTTCCGGACGAATTCAGTTTCGTTTAGTAAGAGTCGCTCGACTCTTTAATGAAGATTGGAGAGAGGGTAGCTCGCGGGTTGGTCTTCATTTTGCACCATTATTCGACTCGTGGGAATAAGAAAGTGTTCAGTGCACTAGCTCAACCTCTCTTTACTTGCTTCTTTTTTTTCACTCTAGCTACTCTAGTTATCGCAAGTATGGAGCTCTAGTACTCGTTTAACTCGCTCCATTTGTACACTCGTTCCAGGTATTACACTCGCTCTTTACTCTAGCTCTCCTTGCTCGCTCCTCTCTCTCTCTTATTTATAAAAAGTAAGCAGAGGAAGTGAAGGTTGAAAAATTACATAAGAGAGAGGAAAGTTCCACACGCGGAAGAAGCTCAATGGTAGAGCATAGCCTTTCCCAGGCTAAGGTTGAGAGGAATGAGGCAACTCGCTTGCTTACTTGAGTTCTGAAACGATTTCCCGATCTCGGAAAAGTACCAGATCGACTTGATATTTGTCTGAAATCGTCCCAATATCAAGGCTTTCTCGAAATTCATTAAGTAATGAAACGCTATATTCAGATTATGAATTCAGAACCAAAGCACTAGTGTTGATGAGTTGAGGTCTGAAAGCCTTATGAGGATAAGGGGAAGAAGCGGGGTAGAGGAATTGGTCAACTCATCAGGCTCATGACCTGAAGATTGCAGGTTCGAATCCTGCCCCCGCCTAATCACTTGAGATGCTGGACTCAGATTCTGCTCTTTTTTGATTGCATCCTAGGAAAGAGTTATGGATCTTGACTCCCCAGGAATAATTGAAGAGAGTTATCCCCTTGACTTGCTGAAATGGGCTTGGTCACGATCCCTCCAAAATGGAATGTTAAAAAGCGGATTGATTGGGATTTATTGAGGCGAGAGAGAATTGGATTTCAATTAAGCACATCTTGTGGATTGCAACATAAGCTGCACAGGGATCTCAATTCCTTCTCTCAGGTTCAAATTGTCCAAAGTCGAATTCAAGATCAAAGAAGGCCGAGGACGCGCAGCTCCTTGAGAGCAATTGCAGAGGATAATACACACTAAGCAGAATCTTGTCGCAAAGACATCTGGTCATAGGAACCACGGTGGGACGAGATCCTATTCAGAATGCGATCACTAGGATCGACTCCAACACAGATAAGGATTCAGTTACTGGTTGAGGTTCCTATCCAAATATAGATGAGGATTCCGTTGGTAGAGTGAAAGCAGCAGTATAGATAGGAGCATGGACAGCATACCTTGCAGTTCCCTAGCCTAGCTTGTTGAAGGAGCTCAAAAAACTATTATTAAAGGCGAGAGGCTCTGGTCAAGTCGAACAAAGCGGACCCGTTCTACTACATAAGGCTCAAGAGTTCCGAGTAAAGCGGATGTCTAAGTAAAGCGGATGTCTACGAAAAGAAAGAGCCCTCCGAGAGCCATTCAACTGAAAGCCATTCACTCAACGCCTGTAATTCACGACTTGACTATAGGGGCGGAGCAATTGTAGATTATCCTCAGGAAATCCCCTTAAGGTAAGGTCTAAAATGGCTATCAGCCATTCACTCTTTGGGATAGAAATGGAATGGCTATCCACACTTACTTATTATAGTAGTAGCTTACGTGAATGGACTCTAACCATGTTAGACTGTTGTTTGATTTCAGATCTTCCCCGGTCAGTCAAAAGAAGAGGGGCGAAGCGGTTGATCGATCGGGGAGAGGCAGGTGGTAGAGGCGCTGCACTACATTACATGGATGGCGGAAGGAAAGAAATGTCTGAAGCGGGTCGCTTTCTCTCTTTTCTTTGGTCCAACTTTCTTTCTTTAAAGAGATAAGAGTGAATCATGCCCTCTTTATTCCACTTCCACATAGGCGGGACCCATTTGCATGTCTTGTGGAGAACTATCTTAATTATATATTATATAAAGAAGAGTTCTGTCTTTCGAAGCGAGCCATTGGCATTCATACGCTTCCCTGGAATATGCTCTTTATTGAAGTAGAAGGGACGCTGCTTGAGTAGGCGGATCTTCGTAATGGATGTCAGTTGCGCCCCAGAAGGATGCTGCCTGGTCGGTTCTGACGATCGTATCCTCTCAGTTGATGCTTTGGTTAAAGGACATTCCACTCAGCTCACTCTTTCTTCTTCCCCTAATGAAAGTCAGGATAGCTTCTTCCGATATAGTTAATATCTCCACGTCGCCAGCACCAGTCTAACATGTACAGGGGCCATTCACTCTACCGCTCGTACCTGAATCTTATCCTGGAGCACTTTCCGATGCAGTAAGTAGTCGTGAATGATTCACTCTTACCATTCACGACTGTTGTCTGAGAGGTGAGTGGGACCATAGGTTCTTTATCTTTATAAGGAGCTCCCTCCATTCTCAACAGAACTACAAGTACGTGAACACTACCATATAGCCTAGAACGATAAAAAGAGTGAATGAAAAAGGGACGACAGACAAGGATACGGGAGAGGACTGAAGAATACACTAACCCAATCGCACTAATTCCCATCACTTCTTTGCAGAATAGGTTTTGCCTTTCACTCTTTCCTCTTTCCTATCCTTCCGTTGCCTTCTTGTGTTCAGTCTTGATGCAGCGGGCCGGGGTTAGAGCTCATCGAAAGCTGCTAGAGTCTTGCTAAAATCATCAATTGAAAGAGGAGCCAAAGGTTCATGGTTAGATTTGAAGACCATGAGAATTCTTTCTTTATGCCAATTTCACGCATACCTGCACTGGAGGTGATTAATTGTACAGTGAGTGACATTGTTATGAAGAGTACTGTTCATTACATAAGATAGTTGATGTTCGAAAATGACAAGAAAGAACACCCACCCTTATAGGTGAAAGTGGCAATCAAAGACAGGGCAAAGGCTCAACTGAAATAAGTGCTTGACCAACTTAGAACACTTGAAAGCAGAAGTGTGTTCATTTGACAATTTGAAGCAAATGGTTGGCTCCTCCTATTGCCTCCAGCCTCTTCGGGAAGAAAGGGCGCTAGACCACTGGACCAACCTACTAAAAAAACACCAATTCGAACCCTCGATTAGTCGATCAGTGATGCATGGTAGATCAGCTCTGAGTCTCTCTGCCACGTGTGGAGTTTCTCTGCCGCTTCACTAAACATAGAAAGTCCCTTGGTTGGAGTACTAGACTCCGTGGGCAATTAAAGAGATGGTTCATTGGTGGAGGTCGGCTCTACTTTGCACCATTTAAAGCCGAGTTCCTCTCCATGCCTCTGCTGCGTAGAGCTGTGATCACTTGTTCGGTAGGCGACTGCTTTCAGGAAGATAGAGTCCTTCCTTCTCAGAGTCTTCCGCCTAGCCACTTTCAGTCCCTTATCGAGATCCAAGGGCTTTCTAGCCACTTCGTGCCTTTTCCTTATATAGTCCTTTCGAGATCTTGACTATTGTATTGAACAAGGGCAACGGCTTTCCTTTCTCGAGATCCCTCTATTGAACAAGGGCATAGAAGTCGGATGCTGGATTGGTGAGAGCCTCTCTGGGCATAGAAGTCGGATGCTTGATTGGTGAGAGCTCCCTGGCAAATGACTCAAAGTCCCAACCTACCGTGTAAAGTCTATAGAGGTTAGAATAGAACCCGGGCGCCCCTTTCTCTCTTCACTTAGAGTTCTGCACGTCATCTATCTTTTCATTCCCTGCTGCCGGGCATAAAGATTTTAATGGAACTGGAACTCTTGAATTGACCAGAAACTGAGAAGAGAAAGAAGCGAATGAAACGTAGCGAGCTCGTGCAACGAAGTGGAACGACCGCGGCCTCTATTATCTCCCACCATTAGGACGCTTCATTATATCTATTAAAGAACAAAACAATTCAATTTCTATGTCCCAAACCATTACATTAAGAGTAGAAGCTTTAGGGGTCTGACTATCCTCCCGACTGCTGCTTTAGCGATATGATATTCTTATCAAAGCATGTCGAGGAAGCTATTATGCAAGGAAGTTATGCCGCGGATACGAAGAAAAGGAAGGTCACAATCTCTATTGTATAGTAATGTGTACGCGAGAAAGCCCTTGTTATGGAAAGCCAACTAAGGAGGCTCCGTTATGACGCCTCATGCCCGGAGGGAGCTCCCTCTCTCTTTTCCCGGACAGCTTGAGATAGTAGTTCTACTTTCCCAGACAGCTTGAGATAGTAGTTCTGCTAATGCCTTCGCAAGGAAGAATAAACCCTCGTTCGCCAGGAAGAGCCTGGAATTAAAGCACTATTCTCCATCGGTAGTATGGGCTATCACAAATGAGCCTTACGAAACTGATTAGCCTTAGACACACTGGGTAGGTAGGAGAAGAGTCAAGTCAGATAGACACAGTGCCAGGCTTGGAGAAGAGTCAGAACGGACAAAAGGAAGAGCGAAGGAAAGGATCAAATGCTCACTAGTTCACCACATGAATTAGCTTGACCACGACCGGCAGCATATTGAAAGAGAATCCGCCCACGCACTCACAAGTATCATCCACAGAGAGATGTATGTAGCTATCCTTCCACAAGCTCACGCACTCTCATAGCGCACCACATCTTTCCTACCCTCACTTTAGGAGCAGGCACCGGCACGAATACAACCTTCACTTAGGAACAGGCACTGGCCCCATACGCTCTCGCTCTAATCAAGCATCTCAGGAACTAGATTCAGAACACATTCACTCTTCAGTACGTACGGATCACTCACATTTGTTGGACTGCATTGGATCGGATTCGGATTAGGCACCAGTCGCATGGATAGGAAAATGGATATGCCGGACTGCATTGGACTACTCTACCTCACTCACTTATCATCAAGTAAGGTAAACACACTCCCCTCTCTATAAGTAAGGTAAGCCTGGGTCTCCTACTCGCAGTCGGCTCCCGTGGGAATCAAGAGTCCTACGGCCCGCTTCTCCTTCTCTACTCCAACGAAGACTTCTCTTCTAGTCCTTGCTCTGCTAGCTCACTAATTCTTTTGAGGATCCGCCATTGCAGAGGATCTGCCATTGATTGACTCCTTGAGTGTCTAACACTGATTCATCTTCTAATTGATTGATATGAGGAGCGCCCACTAGTCCAGAGCTTGGATTCCTCAGTGATTGATAGGAGAGATCGGACTTCTGTCTCCCCCTATTCCTCTCTCCTGGTCTTTCATGGGTCTCCTCTTTCAGTAGGTCTCATAGCTATCGAAGTGCGGGCCTCTTCTCTATTCCGAATGACCGGCCACTAATGCGGACCTCTTCTCTATTCCGAATGACCGGCCACTAGAATAGAATTAAAGCTTTGAGTATACCTGCTACTAGCTGTGCGTCAGAGCTTCCCGGGGTAAGATAGACGAGGCGATCTTTCATTCGCTCATTGTCCTATCATTTGCTCCCGTTGGAACTAGAAGTACAAGCTTGTGTAGTCACTTCCTTCGTCCATCTCATTCGCCCTATAGCTCCACACGTCCCCACACCCCAAAAATAGCAGAGATAGCAGAGTTAGCGGAGATAGCAGAGTACCCAGACCCTGAAGACAGATGAGCTACTCGCACCCCACGGAGCAGTAGGCCTCACTTCCTGTCCAGATCCAACATTCAATCCTTTCCCTAGGTCCCATAGCATAGTTCAGTGGTCGGCTCTGAAGTCCTCAGTGGTAGAAGCCCGACCCCATTCTCCTTTTGTCGTTCGCTCCTCCCTTTTCCCAGTCATCCCTCTTCCCAGTCATCTGTGCTCCCTGTCATCTGTGACATTCATCATTCCCAGTCCTAGTCACCTGTGCCATGAATAAGCCTTCTTCTTACAGCTTGATAGAAAAAACACTAACCTTCTTCTTACAACAAGTAAGAAACTAGCCATTTAATTACGGATTGTGATTGCTCGCTTGACTGTACTGTACTGTCTTCTGATTGGTTGACTGCCGCATGTAGCTTCGTCTAGTTCTCTGCCGCATAGAGCTTCAGGGAACTTGTCTGATTGATCTTGGTGCCCTGCCTTCGCATGAGCATGAATTCTAGTATAGTTTGGAAGCGAGGAAGCCCATCGTCGACTCCTCAAGATCGCATTGCTTGCAGCACCTTCTTAATCTTCTTTCTTCTTGTCCCTCCCACTCCCCGAACACTTCTGACTGGTCGATCTGAGGATCTCTTCCTCTACCATTCCATTGATAGCTGCCCTCCCGTACCCTTTTCCCCGGTCAAGTCAACGTCAACCCTTTCCTTTTTGTCTCTCTCGCACGAGTGAATCGCTCAGCTTCCCTCGCACCATATCAAAGCACCGCAGAGGGGGATTCTAAACCGACGTAGACCCTCACGATTCTCTTCTCCGAACGAATCCGCACCTATCTCTCATTTGAACTCCTTTATAATATAGATGGGACAAGAATGATTGCCAAAAAGAGGAGTTGTAGCTCGAGGTCGCATTGCTTCCACAGTCATATTGGATTACTTGAATGGCAAACCTCTGCCTGCCCAATCTGAGGGCGCCTTCTTTTCCCATGCCTTTCCAACGAAGCTCCATGCGTCAGCCGAGGGAAGAGAGAAAGATTCAGCACTTATGAAAGATAGATGGAGCGACCCCGGTACGAACGAACGACTGAAAGAGACAGACGCTGCCGCTTCCCCGACCCACCTGAGAAAGGGTACCCATGAGCGAGCCCACCTTAGATAGCGGTATGCCCTTCGTGCTCTCGTCGGTGAGACCCTTCTTTGATTTGCCCGGTGAGCCCTTCCTCTTCTCCTCTCTTCTGATCAAGTAGGTAAGCCTGGGTCTCCCTTTCCACCTAGGAGTGGGATGAACTGCCTTACGTGATGGTCCAGCTGTCTACTCCTAGTCACTGGAGTTCAGGTCGAGCTCCTTTGATTCAAGGAGCGACTGACAAGAAGGAGAGAGTCAGGTGCTGATTCAAGGAGCGAAGGAGAGTTCGGAGCCGTCGTGAGGGCAGCCGCAGTCTCTTTCGTAGCGCGATCTCTGCAATCCAAAGAAATCCCGTTCCATGCACCGACCTCTGAGGGGCCTAAGCTGAGTGAGCTATTCGGTTCATGCCTACGAGGGTGCGGAGCGAGTTCATGGACCGGGATCAGTCGGCCTACCTATGAGGGCTCAGAAGGAGTTCAAGGACCGGACCGAAGCTTACTATTCGGATCATGCCTACCATACCTGCTCTTCAAGAGTTCATGGACGCGAAGACCGTTAAGGGAGCGAGTTCATAGGTGCGGAGCGGCAGAGTCGCAGAGTAAGCTACAGCGTAGCGCAATCTCTGCAGTCCGCTTTAAGCGCGATCTCTGCAATCAGAACAGAAGAAAAGATAGATAGAAGCAGGGGAAAGAAAGAGCGCGGAACTCACTTCGAGTT
Organism: Kaempferia parviflora; assembly: GCA_037177295.1. NCBI lineage: Eukaryota > Viridiplantae > Streptophyta > Magnoliopsida > Zingiberales > Zingiberaceae > Kaempferia > Kaempferia parviflora. Next base: position 92,536 of record JBAMIE010000072.1, read on the forward strand.
TGTGATCGCGGAACTCACTTACTGAATAATTGATAGAAAGAAATTATTGCTTGCGTACTATGAGAAGAAAAAGCTCTCAACTCTCAATGAAAGAAAGAAAGAACGAGAGAGGGTATCCCTGGATAGGCTCGACTATAAGGAGAGGGAGAAACAGTCTGTATCTGTCTTTCCTTGCCATCTGCAGGATGCGAAGGCAGCAAGCAAGCGCATCTCGTCAGTCCGAATTCTCTTCGTATAATAAGATTCTCAGTTGTCAGTCCGAATTCTCTTCGTCAGCACATCCTGCCAATCATCAGTTTTGTTTTGTCCAATCAATTCGGGAGCGAGCTCCTTCCAATCAAATCAGTTGTCAGTCGGAATTGTCTTCGTATAGAGAGAAGAGGAAAGAGAATCGGAATAAGTTAGGCAATTTGGTGCGCTTTCTTTGGTTCATTTTCTTCGGAACTCTCTTTTTATCTTTTTTGGTGGCATTTTGCCTATTTTAGCATCTTTGTTGGCGGGCAAGGCATCCATCTTCTTTCTGTTCTTTGTTGGCTGGCAAGGCATCTTCTTTCTTTCTGCGTCGCTGGCTGCGCAGGCTAAGCATCTCTCTTTCCATAGCTCGAGGTGTCAAGTTCGAAGCTATAACGCACGAAACGATAGCAAGCGAAGAAAGGAGCTCGCGTAGCACCGATCGACCGCAGTAGCTGCACCGTTCAAGCACGAGTAGGAGGCGCGAAGCGGTGAAACGTCGCAAAAAGCAAACTCAGCCAATGGTTATAAGCCACGCCTCATTCACTGGTGCTACCTACACCGAGCGAGAGAAGACCTCCCTATCATCCTATGAGTAGCTTCCCTCAGGCAGAGAGGTAGGGAGAAAGAGCTGGCTTTGTAGATTAACCCAGCCTAGCGGTGCGATCAGCCGAGCCCAGTCAGAGGACAAGGGGGACAGTCAGAGGCCCAGGCACCAGGCTACGCAGACAGATCGGGTAGGCACACTAGGCAGAGTCAAAGGTGCGACGGAGAAGCTCGTGCAACAGCAAAGTTGAGCGGAGCGGTCCAATTCTTGTCAACAAAGGTCAACAAAGACAGAACACAGTCGGGTCGGCTCTGAAACTCCCATCCCAGGTCAAGGAACTCAAGCCCTTCTCACTCACTCAGTAATTCCAGGTCAGCTATCCTATCATCAAAGGTCAACTCATGCCAGGAAGCAAGGTGCGGAAGCAGATTCAGCCGGACAAGACTAGAGGAGCTACAGAAGTGACGCGTTCAGTGCCAGTCAGCAATTCAAGGAGGTGCGAGAAAAGAATGCTCCCAGAGGTTCGACGACTCGGTACCATAGAGAGGCTCAGTCACGCATAGCGACTATGAGCGACGTCTGACACGTGACTACGAGGGAATGCTGTAGGGGCCGGCCTTATTGTGCAGTTATTGGAGTTATGAGTGCAGGTATGCGTTAAATTGTCAAGTTTTAATAGAAGCCCTTAGAAATGCTATAAATTGTCAAGTTCAGAACTCCTCCCCTTTCAGCAAGAAGAAAGAAGAGGAACGAGCAAAGCGACGTGTGCGTGCGGAGGAAAGACTCGTCGGTTCCGGTCGGGTCGGCATCTCCAGTCAATCTCTCACCGGTCGGGGTTCGGTCAGCGAAGGGACGAGCTAAGCTTATACGAGGTGAGTGGGCTCAGAACCATTGATTGGCACGCGTCTCCGAGATTCATTCCTTTTTTTATTTGAATAAGAGTTCACCGGTCTTCTATTGAATAAGAGCTCACCGGTCTTCGGAGCTAGCTAATCGACCATTTTAGTAGAGTGTAGGTCGGGCGGACCGGCATGCGATCGACGAGGAAGACCTTAGAGCGGAATGAGCGAGCTCGTGATTAACGAGCCCACCGCCTAAGGAGATTGAGTGATGCATAGATCGAGAATCAGTGCGCTTTCGAATGAAAGCCGATGCACGGGTTCGATTCCACCTTCTATAGATATATTTCTATTCTTGCACTCGTACAAAGGACTGAAAAGAGAAGAAAATGAATAAGAGAGATCAAAGGAAGGGTCTGAAAGAGGCGAGATCCTTTTGCGTACTATAAGGAGATGCGGAGCGGTCAATCAAGGCTGCGGTGCGAGAAGGAAGCCCAGTTGGGCGAGAGGACGGGAGTGGAGTGGAGACCGGCACGAAGCACTCAACTCTGAAGAGCTCAGATGATACGCGGACCACTTTACGCTATTGAAGAGTGCCACGGAAGCCTACTCAGTAAAGGTTAGACTCACAAGGCGCGGAGCGGGTTATAAGTTGGGGACAGGAGTGCCAGGCAGATCGAGATCACGGAGCAGGGAACGTTGGCCACCCCATTTCAGTCCCCTCTTTGTTCAGCTACGTGGCATGCGGCACTTCATATGAGGCAATGCAGCTCCCGGTCAGGTTCTTCTTTATACTATAATGAATGAGATGTCGGGCCACATGAACTGGTGAGCGATCCGAAGCGAGTTAACAGGCTCTGACGCAGATCGACTAATCGAGGGAAAGAATCCGTCTATTTCATAGGAGCATTAATTAAGAAGAGAGCCCAAGAAAGGCGAGGAGCGGCTAAAAAGCAATGAAATGGATCATGGGTTCGAAGAAGCATCCCACTACGCGGTGCTCAGTCCTCAGGCTCTTCGTTTATTCCGGACAGGTAAGATGGTCATGACTGGACCGGGAAAAGAGGGGCGTAGCGACAAGAGAAGACCTCCCCACCCGTGGAAGATCAGACCTGGGAAGCTCGGGAATCGGTTTAGAAAGACTCGGGGAAGCTACCTCGGAGGGTGCAGGAGGCTTAAGCCCAGTGAAGCAAACCATTGCATGCCAGGTCATCTTCTCCGCTCGTGAAAAGTGCTTCGGCTAAGTTTATTCTCGATTCATGAAGTAGGTTGGTGAGTTGGATGGGAGATTCAATTCAGGACTCCCAGTCAGAGGACCCAATCCCAGGCTGCTATCGGAAGGTGCCGTGATCGACCCCATGGAAGTAGACCGCTCAGGCAGTTCTAGACTTCGGGAGCAAGACCATACATAAGTCGGGAGGGCATAGTTCCCAGAGGCAGGCATAGTTCAGTAAGTAGTCAAAGCAACTGCTACTCACTTGGGCATAGGCTTCTATTGTTGGAATGATGGGTATGGGTTCAGTAGCAGTGGTCGGCTAGCTCGGAAGAGGAGGTCCTGTCGGATAACCAGAGAAGCTAAGATCAGTGATTCCAGTCTCGGAATGCTTTCGCAATGTAGAGGTCGACAGATGGGCATAGTTCGGTCCTGGGAGTTAAGAGGGGTGACCCTCCCCTGTCCTGGTCAGCTATCATGCCAGGTCCGCCATCAGATCTCATCGACAATTCTCTTATATAAGGGAGAGAGCAAGAATGAGAGCTCGCAAGGGCAGAGAAGGCAGTCCCGTCCAATAGGGGAGGCGGAGCAGCGAGAAGGAGTTCCATGGATGGCAGCTCTGTCATCGTTGGGCGAGAGGGAGAATGAGACCCACTACGCGGTAGAGGCTCAGAAGTGGGGACCGGCATGCGATCGAGGAGTGAGGGTAGTCTCCTGCCCTTGGCCTTGGCTGCGTCCATGGGTGAGGCGGAGAAGACTCAATGGATGGCAGCTCTGTCATGGTTGGGCGAGAGTTAAGAGGCTCTGGCTCTTCGTGAATTCTTTGCCAGCGGTTCGGGTCTAAGGGCTTGAGCTATGCGAAATCAAAGCAAACCAGACAGACCAGGTTGAGGACTCGACAGACCAGGTTGAGTTGGGGACAGGCAAAGATAGATCATAGGGCATAGTTCCGGGGCTGTGATGGATCAAAGAGGAGAGGCCCACTACGCGGGACAATTCCCAGCCTGTATAGCCAGTATAGCCTCAGCTGCTTCCGTCCATTCTCCGCTCCAGGCATCAAAGTCATACCAATTGTACTCTTGGGAAGGATAGGCCACGTTAGATGGTCTCGCTAGTGACGGGTGTTCGATTCCCTCCAATGGAAAACCGGTCAAAGCGAGTGGAATGAACTATAGAGCCAGTAAGCGGAGTGAATAGAGAAAGAAAAGTAGACAGACAGAGGAGACGCAATATAAATAGAAAGAGAAAGAAGAAATGAGAGTTCTCGACAGTGCAATGGAAATAGAATCTCGACAGCGCAATGGAATGGAAAGAGAAATGGATAGATAATAGTTCTCGACAGTGAACTAGTTCGCGAGAGTTTTCCAAAAGAAGAGAAGAAATCTATTCCCACCCATATTGCAGACAGTCTCTCATAACCACACAAGAGCAAAAGAAGTCTGCAAAAGCAAAGATCAAAAGCTCGGAGGACGCTCGGAGATCATAAGTAAGGGAGATGGAGTACTGATTTGTAATCATATATAGAAGTAAATGAGCAAAGAGTAAAGTGAAAGAGAAGGGACTGTAAAGTGCTCGAAATAAAGTCAGGGCCGAGGGCTTCTTTAGATGGCTCGCTTTACCGTAATTTAGGGAGAGAGTAGAGTGAAT
>JBAMIE010000072.1:107873-122404 GCA_037177295.1 Kaempferia parviflora
CATATAATGCGGAAATACCTTTTTTAGATCCTAGAATCACATGTAAAATCTTGGATTTTTTTCCCCCCACCTTATATTCTTGCTGTCAATTAGATGAGGAAAACTTACTAATGTCTTGAGAAGCAACAAGGTAAGTATTGGCTACTTTATGTAGTCTATTTTGCATATCACAATTGCTGGAAGGAATGAAGGTTGACAGACTTGTATTGTTTACTATTCTCAGCTACAACGTTGACAAGCTGGCATCTACTGGTTACCTTCTGTTCTCTTCATGCGGCATTGTGGATGAAGCTTTTTGAGCACAAACCTTTCGACCGAAAAGTGGTGATAGGTTTCGGAATACTGAATGGAATCTCAATTGGACTATTAAATCTAAGTCTAGGTTTCAACTCTGTGGGTTTTTATCAGGTACAATGGAATCTCAATTTTCCTGCCTGTATGCATATTAAAGATATTATACTATGTCTGAATGCATGCTGGAAATTAATTACTATCACTGTAATGTAATATTTTTTAGACCTAATTATCTTAGTAGTCAATAAGGTACAGTAACTTTTCAGTATATTTTATGCTCATGTTAGTGGCTCTAATTTAAGTATAAGCATCTTCTAAAAGCTCTGTTACTTCATTATTTAGTCATGTATTTATACTTAAGAAGGAAATCTAAACTTTCTTTGTAGTATCAAATATGGTTTTAGATTTGGTATTGAGGTTAGAATAAGCTATTGCTGGATTTAGAATGGAGAGTAAGCAATCCTAATACTAACAGAAAAGAAATAATAGCTGTGAATCTTTATATATTTGGCATTATGTCATTACTTAGAAATGCATTAAAGACAATTGAATTGCTTGAACCAAGGTTCCTCTCAAGTTGTGATATGAAGATTTGATTGTCTAAAACTACAAGTTTGGACCTTTACCTGCCAGGTCTCTCTCTTTTTTGTTCATATGATTTAGTTATTTGGTACAAAGATTTCAGATATGTTTTTTCCTCTCTTCCATTCTTTTGTAATTTTGTGTTTCAAAGATTATGCTGGTTTGGATAATGTGCCTTCCTCTACAGATGACAAAACTAGCAATCATTCCTTGTACTGTCTTCTTGGAGACGGCCTTTTTTGCAAAGAAGTTCAGGTATGGTACCATCATTGTCGTTCCTCATGTTGAAGTCATACGAGTATCAATGTTTACGGCAAATCTAGATGGTAACAATTCAATATTTTGTTATGATATCCATTTTACTGTGGGGATCAAATTCTAAGTTCTTCAAACTAATTCCAAGAAACAATTTATGCAATATATCTAATTTCTGAATTCTCACAACTTACACTTTTCTATGATTGTCATGGCTTTAATTATATAAAATATGAAATCTGTTATTCTTTGAATTACCTATTACTCCGTAACGCTCAAAGCGGATTGATAATCCCCACTTCAGAATCTCTACCCCTTTGAACAAGCCTGAATCTCTGTACTGAAACTCAATCTAGTTGAGAACTGGAGATCATAGATTTTTTCTATTGAACACATATTCTGATGAAGTAAAACTCTAAAACAATTCTGATAACTTAGAAGAATAATTTATACTAAAACAAATATGTAAATTGAAATGGGAAAGAATATTTTAGAGCCATCAATTAAACAATTATTCACTTAAACTGCTAATGTGATTTCAGCTGTTGAATTTGTAGTGTGCTATTTTGATGGTAAAGGCAAAATTACCACCATAAGTTACAGTCAAATCTTCACTAGGAAAGGTAGTTATTATTATTTGCGAATGATGATTGCAATAACTGTCATATATGTCTGTTCATATGCATTAAATTCGCTTTAAAATATAAAAAAAAAAACATACTGTTGATATATTTCGGTTGGTTTTGTTCTTATTTATCTTAAATATCTACTGATTATGGCTCTTTTCTTTTATGAATGATTATGCTCATGCCAGTGCATTCTACTATGGTGATTTTCTGAGATGGATATATGATTTATTTGGCTGTCCTTTTATTTTTCAAATTGCAGCCAAAGAATTCAATTCTCACTTTCCATTCTTCTATTGGGTGTTGGAATTGCAACTATAACAGATCTGCAGCTTAACTTACTTGGGTCTATATTGTCTCTTCTGGCAATTATTACAACTTGTATCGCACAAATTGTATCCTTACAGAGCAAGTTTTCCTTTATTGGGTTTTGGAATTGCATCAAACAACTTTAATCGATGTTGGATTCCTTGCAGAATGCAGTGTACTTAGGTGTTAACTTTTACACCTCATACCCGTGCCATAACAAGCTCTTGACAAAAATTGACTCCATGCTGTTTGACACGCTAACAATATGTAGAAGGTAAAACTTTGATAAAACACTCACATGACCAATAATCACTGGAACCATGATAAAAGCACTAATAAGATGAACCAGAATTTTAACATGTAGCTGGAGTCTTTCTGACTTTCTGCTCCCTGATAAATTGTTCTTCAATAATCATGTGAGATTTCTAGCACATTCAATTCATGTGCCTTTCTCATTGACATTATCTCTTCAATAAACTAGAGATTTATTAACAGAGGCACACTAGAGGCAGAGGACATTTACTATCAAAGAGATTTATTAACAGTTCCAAGTTGGGAAAGTTCTTTGAACCCAACTTGTCTGGGATGAACATTGACAATTGTCACTTTGATTGTTTAATAAGAAGCCTAGCTAAGCTATGTTTACTGAGGAATTATAATCATATAGAACTATATTTTTCCATTCATGCCAATATTTGGAATCCGAGGTATTATTTCAAGTAACAAGATAAGGAAATGACTTGGATTGGGAGTTTACTTGGTCTCTAAAATCTTTGATTGAGGTTATCTGCTCCTATTTGTATTTTTCTACATGAAACAGTTCATGCTATTGATTCTTGTTATAGACCTTAACCAGTTATTGCCAGATGACTAACACTATACAAAAAAAGTTCAAGGTCTCCTCAACCCAGCTTTTGTACCAGTCTGCCCTTTACCAATCACTAACCCTGTTTGTATCTGGTCCTTTTCTTGATGGGCTCCTAACAAACCAGAATGTGTTTGGATTCAACTACACAACTCAAGTTCTTGTAAGTATGCTCGCACTTTTTGTATGTTGAAAAAACATAGTTCCCTCTTACACTTGCATTTTTATTGTAGGTTTTCATTGTGCTTTCTTGCCTAATAGCAGTCTCTGTCAACTTCAGTACATTTCTTGTAATTGGCAAGACATCACCAGTAACATACCAAGTTTTGGGACATCTCAAAACCTGCCTGGTTTTGACTTTTGGCTATGTCTTACTTCATGATCCATTTAGTTGGAGAAATATCTTTGGAATCTTCGTTGCAATAATTGGGATGGTTTTATATTCTTATTTTTGCATAATTGAAGGTCAGCAAAAAGCTCGGGAAGCAACTGCTCAAATGTTGCAGGTATGCCTCCAATTTCCTATTGTTTAGCGGGTTGTCCGATAGTTGTTGTATAATCTCACAGGCCTAGTTGGAGGTTTTATACAACCTTAAACAGTTTGCCTATTTTTAAAAATCTATATCTATATTGCCTCGACATCACTGTTTTAGAAAACAAAATTTTGCTATTGTTCTAATATTTTTTGAATTTATCCAAACGTTACACTTGCAGGGTAATGATAATGAGTCCGATCCTTTGATGAGAGCTGAAGTCGGAGCCGGCGTAAACACCGACGGCTCTGCTCCCACAAGCCAAATATGGAGCTCCAATAAAGATTTGAGTGCATGAGGTCCTCTTCATGTCCAGATTTGCGCATAGTGCAACTAGATTCGAGGTGAAAACCAAGAACCACAAACCCTATGCTTAAATTGAACCAGTGGGTTTCATTAATTGAGTTTTAGGGAGCCAAAATCACTAGTTATTTTTCCTAGATTCATGCGAGCTATTGCTAAAGAATATTGGTTGGGTCTTGAGCATAATGTGTGTATTCAATTTGTAACTACGATTCTGTTATCACATTAAAGATAGTTGAAATAAGTGCTGAAAGGAAATTTGCCTAAGGCCATCTTACTTAGAAGGATCTCATGCATCTTTAGAACCATGGAACTACCCTCTAATATGGGCAAATGCTAATGCACGCTATATCTCTGAGTCTAATGGGCTTACCGCGAGAGGCAAGTGTCGTTGGCAAGTGATAACGACACGATGGACAGATCTCCAAAAGAAAGAAGTTACATAGATACGTTATATGTCACCAAGTCTCTCATTTTCCCTTCAAATCAGTAAATTGCTCGAAGGGTATTGGGAGTGATTTGCTAGAACTGAATATTTGAGGCAGACAAACAGAATAATCAGATGAACGAACTAAGTTAATCCAAGCAAACCCAATCGACCAACATACCAAGCGAGCTAGAAAGCCTAAATGATTGCATGTATCTTGCTGTGTGGCTGGCGATGCTAGCCGCTTGAGGTGAGCGATGTCACCTTTTGCTCCAATTGAACAGAGGGTTAGTGAACTTAAACTAATTGAGATGGACAAATAATTCAGAGGGTCAGTTGACTAACGTACCAGGCTAGATAGACTAATTTGTCCAGCCATTTGAGGGGTTATGTTAGATGAGTGTGCCAAGTGATCCAAGTAGTTTGAAGCAGGCGGCATGCCGATGGAGGAAAGGGGCCGGTTTGAACACTCACCAAGTGAATTGGATGAATTTTAGACTTGTGGAAATTGTTCTTCCATGTTACTATTTATAAAATTTTTAGTTTCATTGCCAGTCCTACAATTTGTCGACTCAAGGAGAAATGGATTCACAGATTCCGCAATGATTCTAAAATAATTTGAATTCAAGTCGAAATAATTACTCACAAGTTCAACATCAGATTGCATTTCATGGTTAGTAAAGGTTTAATAAAATATGACTAGAAAAGCATATACCTTCTGTAGAATTTTCACCCCTTTTATACAAACGTCACTAATATTAGTGCAGCTTGAACTGTCATGAACTCTCACCACCTGCATCAGTGTGTTAACACGACATTAATGTCGATCTATAGCTCCAGAATCAACAAGATATGATGATATTTGACCTTCTTACCTCATCTTGAAGACAATTATGGATATGCAGGCACAACCTTCCTAGTGATCATCTTTTGGAAGAGCAAACCTAAAGCAACAAATGATATCTCCTACTAGATCTCATATCAAGAAAGTTGATTTTGTGGTGGATGGAGGATGAAGCTCCGGTATCGAACTCATGGAACATCAGCTAGTGAGGTTGTGTTGGTGGTTCTGGGAGCAATTAGTTTAGCAATGCAAGGATGCTTCCGATTTCCAAGTGCTCATGCTGCCCTGAGTCCATGAGCAAACTGAATGCATTTGGCAATTGGACAATTTGTCTTGATTCCATTTGGTGCGATATGGGATCGGGAAGCCGCATAACCTTCCTGCTCACAGAAAACAAACATTAGGAAAGTTATTGTCGATACCATGTGGAAGCAAAAAAGGAACTTCAAGTTCTTTTGTGAAATGTAACTAAGGGAATATTAGCGCGATGCATTTTCAAAACAGATACTAGAATGCCCATAAAACCTGGTAGGTGAATTAGTAGAATTACCAACTAATATATCATGTAGCAAGGAAACACAATGAAAGCAAATTATCATTCTGAAAAGCATTAATCAAACTGTCCATTGCACATACCTTTTGAAGGATGTTAATCAAAGTCTTAACAGGAGGAGAATTCATTTTGCCTCGTCTTCCTATCTGAGAAACCCGAGTGGATGAAGCTATACATATAGCAGTAGGAAAACCAAAGATACTTTTTTTTAATCAAATAAACAGGACAGGTAAAGTGTTAGATGTTGGACCTCATCAACTTTGATGTATCCAGGTGGAAGTCGGGTATCCCCTTCCTCTATCATTAGGTTTAAAAGTTTCTCTAGGTCGATCTCCTTTTGTGTAGTGCATGCCCATCCCCACTCTGTAGCTAAGTGTAACATTTCAGTGACAAATGCTGCATCATGGAGACAACCGATCCAAAGAGGGCCGGAGACAACAAGAGATTTGGATACCTGGAGAGCAAACAAATGCTCAGAAGTCTTTTTCATGAAAGGTTAAAGAAACACATCGAACAGACACAGAAATAAAAACACAATATCGAGAAACGAAAGCAACAGGAGATTAATTTCTTAAGCACAGCAAAGAAAGAGATGACGCATCCATAGAGGCTTTCTTGTTAATACACAGCAAAATAATGTCAACCAAGCAGAAGCCTCGATGCTAGATTAAATGCCTGTAATAAAAATGCAATATATGTATTTAAATGGAAAACAATTATACAGCAACCTGACTGACAAACAAGCTTGATAACCAACATGCCTGAAAATACATATTTTGATTTAAAGTTAAATGTAATGCCCACAATAAATAGTTCAAGCTGAATCATAAATATATTTTACCCAAAATCAGGATTTGGATAGTTACTAATCATCAAATTCTATGTACGACACTACGACCTGAGAATACAGTTCAATCAATCAGAAAATGGAGTTATTATTTATTTCAATTTCTATTAGAGAACGCGTGGGGTTGTTCATCTTTTGGTTACAGAGACATGCAAAAAGAATGAATATGTAGAGTTTACTTCCAGAGAGATTAGAATGAAAGGTAAACTACTAGCCAAATTTTGATTCCCTTTCGTTTGATCATATAATTACCAAACCATTAGTCTGCATACCTGGCCAATTCTACAGGTGCAGGAAATTTGTCCAAGTTCTCCCCAAGAAAAAGTTTGAGAGTTACCACAATTGTGGCAATAACTTATGAACCCATATTGGCTGCAAACATAGAGAATGCCATAATTTATAATTTATGAATATAATGCATGAATAGATAAAGTATATTTCCATGTGTCACCTATTATCCTGAAGTTGTCCACGATCCACACGTAACATTACTCGGAATACAGGTCCATGATATGCATAATAAGAGAAAAGTGGTGATATGTGATAACCTACAACAGCTGCTTCCCGTAAGACACCACCTATAAGCATCCGTAAACCGATCTCATTGGAAAATGGCATTGGGCGAACATATGCTCCATATGAAGCTAAAGAACTAGGAGGTAAAATGGAATTACACATCACAATAGATGTCAATGAACCAATCAATTTACCATGAATGAATTGATAAGATATTACATAATTAGCATGACAAACAAAGTGTATTTCTTAGCTAGAGAGTTGTGCAAGCACTTTGCCATTATAAAATACTTTGCGTGCGTAGTAAGAGAGGAAACTTCACAAGTATTAATAATTTTGCACTTGCACACTCCAGCTCCAAGAGGAAGAGAATAAAAACTTATAATGTCTAGATAAATGGCTTCTCAGGACATCTGAAAAACTTAAAAGCGATTACATGTTTAAACAAGCAAAGCAAGCTAGCCTATCCATGATAGGAAAGAAAATTTCACACAGTGATGACTAATAAGTAGCTCAACTCAGCATCATTAAGGCAACAAACTTGGATGAATTGTTTTGACAAAGTAAGCAATTGATGTTTCATAGATGCGGATTAGAACTACAAAGCTTAGAACAACAAGATGTTCCTCGGCACTTAGACTGGATATGAGAAAATATGGAATGGAAAACCTGTGATTAGTCTACTGTAATCTTTTACAACATGTTTTGAAATGTAAAACTTTATGGAATTAGAATTCTCTTCCTAACATCATTAAGTAAGCAACAAACTTGGATGAATTGTTTTGACAAAGTAAGCAATTGATATTTCATAGATGCGGATTAGAACTACAAAGCTTAGAACAACAACATGTTCCTCGGCACTTAGACTCGATATGAGAAAATATGGAATGGAAAACCTATGATTAGTCTACTGTAATCTTTTACAACATGTTTTGAAATGTAAAACTTTATGGAATTAGAATTCTCTTTCTAACATCGAATGGCATAACAACAAAATATATGAATTGAAACATGAGAATTGGGATTAGAATTCCAAACAATCTGAGAAATTGATAGACAGTAAAAGAGGAAGGTATACGAGAAGGTAAATAATAGTCTGTTGCTTCAAAGTTAATACAACTATAGGGAGTAAGCAAAAGAAAATGTAAAGGTGAATTGAACTACTTGGCCACTAATAGCATAGGCTTTACCAGTGAGGTCGATGCCCTCCTGAGGAATGCCCATCAGTGGAGGTGATGTACAGCAATCCTCCCTTCCTGACCGTGGCAACCGCCATCCCCATGAACGAGGAGTCGCTCCCGAAGGAATCAACGTCCACGAAATCGAAGAACTCCCTGCGGAGGTAGTTCTCGGCCAGGACCCTGTTGGCGTCGAGGTGGCTGACGACCCAGCGGCGCTCGCCGCCGGGAGACACGCGGGGGTGGCAGGATAGATTGGAGAGGATGAGGGGCCGGCAGTCCTCGGAGGCGTCGTTGGCCCAGACGAAGTCGGCGCCTGCCTGGATCAGGTAACGGAGAGAGCGGATGCCGCAGCCGCACATTGCATCGATGACACGGAGGCCACTACCGCTGGAGAGGGAGTGGCGGTGAAGGGCGGCGGAGAGGACGCCAAGGTCGCGGCCCACGGCGCTCTCGCTACGGAAGAAGGAATCGCCGGTCTCGAACTCGACGCCGCGCTCAGTCTGCGAGGCGTTGGCGGGGAACGGAGGCCGACGGGTTGGGTTTCGTATACGGGTAAGGAGGAAGGGAGGGGAGGGAGGAATAGGAAAGAAGTGGGCCGCGACGACGGCGGCAGCCATGGCTGGGGAGAGGAGAGAGCAGACAAAGCAGCAGTGAAAAATTTGGGATAACGAATCGCGAAACTAACGTGGCTGAGTCGACCGGTCTAATGAAATAATAATATCTATTACCAAATAGTGGCTTTTGAGATAAGTGGTAAATGAGAGCCTTCGATACGTGCTTGCTACTGCAGCAGCTAGAGAAGTACGGATTCGGACATGGGAGCATTAGGAAGATTCTTTATTCCCGGTATGGAATCCTAAATTTCGGGGGGGATGATGGGTTTAGACGTCTAACCTCCATCATCTCTAATCAAGTCATAATAGAACGCTCCGTGGAGTTTGGTGGCTGACGGATTTCACCCGCTATCTATTCTTCATAGGTACCCGGACCTTCGTCAACTTATCCATTCTCCGCGGGGTGAGCTTCTAGCTGAGCGCACCTATCGTGCCTATGTTTCTCAAATACGAGAGCGGGGCACGAGGGAAAGCGTTCCCTATCGGCGGGTCATCCAGGCCGTACGCTGCTCTCACCTTCTTTTAGAGAGAGCAGATGGTCGCTGGTTTTGAAACTAGGTCGGGGTCGAAAGACAGACTTGCGGTAAGAAGCAAGGGATTACTATACTGAAAGCTTAGTCTTGAATCTCTTTCAGCAGTTCCTGCTTACCCTCTTTCCATAGCATAGGTTCCTTCGTTATGAAAGAAGATTAGGGTCTCTCCCGGAAGTGAATTTTGGGCCCGCCATGTCTCATTAAAAGCATTTTGGCGCTAAGGAATTAGTGAGTGCCGTAGAATAGAACTCATTTTGACTAAACGCAGAAAGCCTTCTGATCTTTCTCGGCAAAGATAAAAGTTCTGTGAGTTGCCCTACTTAACCGAGTTCCTCCCGCTTTGAGGCTGGGGTATATGCCAGTTATGATATCCCCAGTCTTCCAAACCCTTTTGTCGAGCTTCTAAAAGCTGTTCTCTTGTCTGCTTCCGCTACTTATTCTGTTGAGGTGGGAAACTACTCTTACCTGGGACTTCTTTTCTCTCCCAAACAGTTGAGTTACCTTCTTTCAGAACCTCTCCTTCTTAGCTTAGTCGAGCTGTTTTAAACCCCATTCCAGCAGTTGCAGCAGAATCTTTCCTTGCTAATTCATCTGGGTACTCTTCAACGAATCCCCTAATCTAAGGTTTATGCCATCGGCCTAAGGGAGTGGGGGGGTGCTTACCCCAATGGACTGCACCCCTGGTCTACTAGTCCTATTAGTCTCGTACCCCTCTCTACTGAACGTAAACCCTTTGAAGCGGAATGAAATCTATCAATCGACGAAGCCAATGAACAATCGACAACCAAACCAAAGGCTAAAGGTGCCCCAACCCCTCTACTGGAATACCCCAATTCCGGAAATTCAAGCGAAACTCACACTAGACTAGCACGAAAAAGAGGAGAGGAAGAGCACCCTAGGAGTACCCTATCTATAGTCTAACTAGCTCGAAAAAGAGGAGAGGAATACGCTCGCGGGAGATCAAACCTTAAACGTTGAGTACGGGATTCACATCTAACTAAACCAGACGAAAGCTAATATGGCATTACGCTGCGAACTCAATTCCCGTGGCCGCTGCGAACTCAATTCCCGTACGGTTAGCCCAACTGAGAAAGAATAGCGTATGAGAAATAGCAGCCGGCTGAGACCTAGGAAAGGAAGGGATCTTTTCTTTCAAGCAATCAAGATGGAGTATAAAGAAGTTTGATTTAGACTTCTCAAGTCTGTTGAGATCTAGTGAGATATTTATATCAATGGCTAAGGGAAAGAGTGGTGAGCAAGGTACTTTGGTTGGTAATCAATGCCCTTTTTTTTCTTTCACAAGTTATTTCAGAAGTCTGGTAGGAGATCGTGTGATTCTATATATGTATCTGACTTTCTCTCCTTTCAACACCTGCAAGAGAAAGCCCAGACTATAAGGCAAGTGAAGATTGCCCAGATCCAATAGGAAAGGGAGGTTGATGAAAGCCTTCTTGTACGGATGGAGCTAGCAGAATATAAAGAATCTCTTGCCTACCACCTTCGAAACCTTCCAAGGCGCGTCTTCATCAAGCTAGCGAAGATGGAGAATATGCACTAAAAAAAGATACGTTTTTTATTTCGGCCTAACTCCCTGAGTTCCAATCTAGTAGTTTGCCCACAAGCTATCCAGTTTTCAAGCCATTGACTTCTTACTCCCTCGAATATCTCTCTCGATAAGTGGGTCCCGCATTGTAGCTAAAAAAGGAAAAGCAGAGACATTGGCAACTGTGGATTGCGTTAGCAATATAGAGAAACTTATGTGTACTTCTTCTCCACTTTCATGCGAGAAAAGAGCATGTAGTCGCTCGCAGGGTTGATACACTTTGAAAGGAACTGGCTTTTTCTAATAAGATTAATGCGCACATGTCTACTCAAAAAGAAAGATACTTGGGTGGATTTCAGTGGTATAGGGAAGAGTGCTTTCTTATCAGAAGGAAATTACTGGTATCAAAGATAGACTACTCGATTCACCCGAACTTGACTTACTTGTAAAAAACCCTCTATAGTGGATCCGCTCGGTTACACTGGTTATACCGCTTGAGGCGTACAGTGAGGAATGATCCAATGGCTATAGCAAAGGCAGTGGAAAAGCTTTGAAACGGACAGAAGGAAAGACAAGAATAAGAGTCAGCAGTAGAATCGGGAAAAAGAGAATGGTCAACTTTTCATACTCAGCCTCTATTGAGTAGCTCTAAACTGGAAGGGTCGTCTAGCCCTTTACACTCGCTCCACTGACGTTACACTCGCTCTTTACACTCGTTTCACTATAGTTCCACTCGCTGGGTCGGGAACTATCATGCATGAGCTCGTTGCAGAGAGTGGAATGCCTCTCCTCTTGCTGGGCTCTCAAATTTGCTTAGCTTATAAGGCTGACTATCAAAGAATCTCTCTCTTGCGCTCATCTACTGTGCTGTCTGGGACTTAGGAACTCTCCTATCCACCACTGGTACCAGTCTGTTGGCCAACACTTGAGTAATGATCTTGTACACACAGTTAATAAGGCGCGCAGCGGTGGAAAGATCTTCAACCTTATATATTCAATAATGAGAAGTGGGGCTGAGTCATGAAGTTAGACTCTTGCTCCACATGTTGCTAGGTTGGGCATGGTGAGCGTATGGGCTTGCTCCATTCCATCTGGGTTTAGCTCTAGGCAGGTTGTAAGCAAACTCTGATATGCTGCAGGCAGGCAGTAAACAAGTGCAAATAGCTTTTCTAACCTAAAAGGAAAACAAACTCTACAAAGGTTCTTGGAGAGAGAGAGAAAGTGAGGGCTGTCAATTAAAGCTTAGAAGCTACGAGACAGTTCATACAGGTAAGAGAATCCGGATAAGGCGCGAAGCGTTGGGAAAAATCAAGAGCAATAAAAGTCTGTTGAGCTGCGGATGCTCACGGCTTTGTTGGCAATGAGCGAGCTGCTGATCTGAAACAGAAAGTTGATGGGTCGCAAAGACAAAAGATCCATTGCTTTCTCCATATATGTGAATTTTCTAATTGGAGAAATTAGAGAGTTGAGATGAGATGCAATAGCTATTTGATGTGCTAGTGCACTTTCTTTAATAATTTTTCTGGGGGTCAAAACTCCATTGCGGGTTCAATAAAATCGAAGCGAGCCGCGGATGCTCAATGCTTTGGATTATTGAATTGCTAGAAGGCTCGGTTGAGGATGGAATAAGGTGTGTGAGATGCAACATCACACGCTTAGACTTAGGGATAACACACACTCAAAAAAAATCAAACTTTGATTCATGATATACAAAAAAGGGTTCAGATGATTACTAGTATTTTGAGTGTTTCAATGGAATAGCGTGTTTCTTGTGGATAGAAAAAGGGCAGAAAGGGGGGGGATTATTGATACGGCCCATGACCATGATTGTTCTTTACAAACTAGCTAACTCTATTCATAAGCTATGGGTTTCCAATCCATCTAGATATCCTTTTCATAATGCGCAGAAGAGAAGGTCAAACTCATTCAGTCGGAGCTTATAAAGGAAACGTATCAGTTAAGTCCCATGTATAGATCCTTTATTCCTAAAACGAAGAAGCCGGGGGAGTTTCGACCAATAAAAGAACCGGCTAAGAGGGATCGACTTGTTTTGGATGCCATGACCGCTCTTGTTTGTTGACTGAACTGATGGAGCCTATCTTTCTTGATCAATCACATGGCTGAAGAAGGGGAAGAGGAGCCAGAACTTTTTTCCTTGCTGTAGCTAACTGGCCCGATATGGAATGCGTGATTCAGTGTGATGTTAGAAAGTGTTTCGACAGCATACACCATGACAGACTTCTTGGCAAGCTCTTTGCTCACTTAGGTCAAGATAACTTACCTTTTATTGACCTAATCGATCGCTTTCTCAAAGCTGACATCCTAGATCGAAAAGGCAGGAACTATGCTTGCTACGAGGTGGGCATACCACAGGGGCAGCCCCTACTCACCAGTTCTCATGAATTGCTTCTTACACTCTCTAGATCTTTCTTTTTCTTTCTTGACCAGGCCACCCTATTCATTATCTTCGGTACGCTGATGACATATTTGATTTGGTATTCCTCTAGTCACTGAGGAAACCGACCCGCTTAAACTTAAAGATACCCTACGAACTCTTGTGTATAAGGAACTCCAACCTTTTGCATTGGAATACTCATGGGTGGAATATCTTCGCCCTAAGCTCATTCAAGCACAAAGCCAGCTTGAGG
This sequence comes from Kaempferia parviflora, assembly GCA_037177295.1. Taxonomy (NCBI): domain Eukaryota; kingdom Viridiplantae; phylum Streptophyta; class Magnoliopsida; order Zingiberales; family Zingiberaceae; genus Kaempferia; species Kaempferia parviflora. The sequence goes on from JBAMIE010000072.1 coordinate 121,347, forward strand.
TTTTGGGTCTCCTTGTCTTCTTATCGCCGACGGGAAGAATAAGGGTGACCATACCCATGAAAAAGTGGGGTCAGCGACTCACATGTCATAAGGTCAGGGCACAGATGAAAAGCGAGGGCCTTAAGGAAAACCTGAATTCGTTTCTTGATGATGGACCGACATGTAGAAGCTTATTTGAGGTACGCGCTACAGTATCCTTGCACAACTGACAAGATCAAAAGTCAGATAGTCAAGTTCTTTCACCATCTTTTGCTCAACCGATCTTCGCAGTTCATTCGGGAAACAAAGTGCAAAGAGAGTGGATAAGGATAGAAAAGAAGACTATGGATCAAGAAAGAGTTCTTGGGCAACTGCCGGATATGGGAATCAGTATTGAAAGGGAAATTAAATAAAGATTCTAAAACCATTACGTACAATAAGCCGGGCGCCTAATTAAAGTCAGAATTGAACAGAAAAAGAGTGGGTGGAATAGCAAGCAAGGAAAGTAGTCAGCCACTTAGCCAATTCTTTATAGTCATCTGTTTAGTATAGTAAAGAGTCGAGTTCAAAAGCGCTCTCTTATCGAGGAATTTCCTGAGGCAGGGAAATCCAATATATATTGGGAATGCCCGAGAGTAACACACTCCAATCAATGTACATACTTGAATTCGTGCTCCATCTTTCTAGTATGAAATTGCAAAGTCAAACACTTCTTTCACTGCTGGGAGTTCTGGGCTATAAGGAAGGGCGGGCTACCTGTCAAAGTCAAAGGCCTCCGTTGCTAGTTCAACAAGAGAAAGTCAAGTCGTCCACTGTGGAAAGAAAGCCAAGAAGGAAGGAGGTGAGAGAACCAAGACGGAGAGGACCCGTTGTTAGAAGCACTAGAAGCTACGAACGATGCCGGAGAAGACACAGGAGCGGAGTAGCTCGACCAGAAGAGAAAGAGTTCATGGATACATGAACGACTATCCATGAACTCTTTGGCTCAAAGCCTAAAAGTTCATGGCGCGTGCCTAAAAGTGAATGGCCCGAGCCTCAAAGTGAATGGCCTCAGCCTAAAAGTGAATGGCCCAAAGAGT
>JBAMIE010000073.1:0-17888 GCA_037177295.1 Kaempferia parviflora
GCGAACGACGGGAATTGAACCCGCGCATGGTGGATTCACAATCCACTGCCTTGATCCACTTGGCTACATCCGCCCCTTTTCTAGCTAAAGGATTTTCTCTTTTTTCCATTCATCATTATTGTATTTATTCTGACCTCCATACTTAACTTAGATCGAGATATTGGACATAGAATGCCAATCTTTAAAATAAAAAATGTAAAAAAAAAGGAGTAATACACTGTGACATGACACGTTCACTAAAAAAAAACCCTTTTGTAGCTAATCATTTATCGGCAAAAATTGAAAAACTCAACACGAGGGAAGAGAAAGAAATAATAGTAACTTGGTCTCGGGCATCTACCATTATACCCACAATGATTGGCCATACAATCGCTATTCATAATGGAAAGGAACATTTACCTATTTATATAACGGATCGTATGGTGGGTCACAAATTGGGAGAATTTGCACCTACTCTGTCTTTTACGAGACACGCAAGAAACGATAATAAATCTCGTCGTTAAGTTCATTTCTTATACTTTATATACTTATGTATTTGTATTTAATATACATATATACAATCTAAATATCTAAATATGTTATACAATATAAATAAATAAATATGCTATACGCAAACGCAAAAAATTAAAATACTATTACATTACATCAAACAAAATAACAATACCCCATATCTCGCTTAAGCGAGATATGGGGTATTGTTATTTCAGGGTATTGCTGCATTTCTTTAACAATTCAGATACACTAAGACAAAAGTCTTATCCATTTGTAGATGAAACTTCAACAGCAGCTAGGTCTAGAGGGAAATTGTGAGCATTACGTTCATGCATTACTTCCATACCAAGGTTTGCACGGTTGATGATATCAGCCCAAGTGTTAATAACACGACCCTGACTGTCAACTACGGATTGATTAAAATTAAAACCATTTAGGTTGAAAGCCATAGTGCTAATACCTAAAGCAGTGAACCAAATACCAATTACAGGCCAAGCAGCCAAGAAGAAATGTAAAGAACGAGAATTGTTGAAACTAGCATATTGGAAGATCAATCGCCCAAAATAACCATGAGCAGCTACGATATTATAAGTCTCTTCCTCTTGGCCGAATCTGTAACCTTCATTAGCAGATTCGTTTTCAGTGGTTTCCCTGATCAAACTAGAGGTTACCAAGGAACCATGCATAGCACTAAATAGGGAGCCGCCGAATACACCAGCTACACCTAACATGTGAAATGGGTGCATAAGAATGTTGTGTTCTGCCTGGAATACAATCATGAAGTTGAAAGTACCAGATATTCCTAAAGGCATACCATCAGAAAAACTTCCTTGACCAATAGGATAGATCAAGAAAACAGCAGCAGCTGCTGCAACAGGAGCTGAATATGCAACAGCAATCCAAGGACGCATACCCAGACGGAAACTTAGTTCCCACTCACGACCCATGTAACAAGCTACACCAAGTAAAAAATGTAGAACAATTAACTCGTAAGGACCGCCATTGTATAACCACTCATCGACGGATGCTGCTTCCCAAATTGGGTAAAAATGCAAACCTATAGCTGCGGAAGTAGGAATAATGGCACCAGAAATAATATTATTTCCATAAAGTAGAGAACCAGAAACTGGTTCACGAATACCATCAATATCTACTGGAGGGGCAGCAATGAAGGCGATAATAAATACGGAAGTTGCGGTCAATAAGGTAGGGATCATCAAAACACCGAACCATCCAATGTAAAGACGGTTTTCAGTGCTGGTTATCCAGTTGCAGAAGCGACCCCATAGGCTTGTACTTTCGCGTCTCTCTAAAATTGCAGTCATGGTAAGATCTTGGTTTATTCAATTTATTAAGGACTCCCAAGCATATGTATTAACTATTCATAGTTATGAGTTAAATAATAGAAGGCTTGTTATCTAACAGTATAACATGGTTTATATGTCAATGTCAACCAATATCAACCGAACAGACGTATATCCATCTTATAACTAAATACAAAAAATATCTACGACTAAACAATTTGTAAATGAAGTGAATAAAAAAAAAAATCTTTATTTTTTTTTTTTATTTTTTCTATGGGTTGCCCGGGACTCGAACCCGGAACTAGTCGGATGGAGTAGATATTTTTCCTTTTGTTATAATAGGTAACAAATCCCTCCCCAAAACGTGCTTGCATTTTTCATTGCACACGACTTTCCCTATGTATACATATAAAAAACATCCCGAGAAGAAAGTAAAGTGCAAATAAGAATTTTGACTACTCAGTTGATTCAAGCAGTACAGTACTACATGAGCATTTCAGATGAGCATTTCAGAATGATAATTCTCTGAATATTTTTTCTTTTTCTCTTGATCTATAGTATTTTTTCTTTTTCTCTTGATCTATAGTATAAATATAGATCATTTGTACATCTTCTATGGATCTTATATTTATATTGTATTATGTCGTGACTAATAAACAATTTACCAGGTCATTTATACGGATAATATCCAAATACCAAATACGTTCTCTATATGATCCGTATAAATAAAAAGAAATTATTTTTGGAAAGATCAAAAAAAGAACTTGTTCTTCTTCCGTAAAGAATTCTTCTAATAATCCCGAACTTAATCTTTGCAAAAAACTGCGTGCTGAACTTTTATGTTTACGGGCCAAAGTTCTGGCACATGAAAGTCGAAGTATATACTTCATTCGATACAAACTCTGTTTTTTTGAGGATCCACTGTGATAGTGAGAAAGCTTTCTACATATCCGACCAAATCTATTAATAATATCACAATCCGCTAAATCGGTCCAAATTGGTTTACTAATAGGATACCCAGATACGGTACAAAATTGAGCTTTAGACAACGATCGAATAAGAGGAATAATTGGGATTATAGTATCAAATTTCTTAGTAAGAGTATCCATTAGAAATGAATTCTTTAGCATTTGATTCCTTACCATCGAAGAATTAATTTGTACACTTGAAAAATAACCCAGAAAATAAAAAGAATAGTTTGATAATTTCTTTATATCAATCCTATATGGTTGAGACCAAAAATGAAAATAATATTGCCAAAAATTAACAAGGTGGTATTTCCATTTCTTCATCAAAAAATGAGTCCCTCTTGAACCCAGAATCGATTTTACTTGATATCGAATATAATGTATGAAAGGATCCTTGAAAATCCATAGAGTCTTCTGACAAAAAATTCGGCACACTCCAAGATGTTCTATTTTTACATAAAAATGTATTCGCTCAAGAAGGACTCCAGAAGATATTAATCGTAAAAAAGAGGATTGTTTACAAGGAAACACTAATAGAAATTCGTATTCATATATATATAAATTATATAAGAACCAAAATAATCTTTTATTTTCTTTTGAAAATACGTAAATAGATTTTTTCGGAATAATGAGACTATTCCAATTATAATATTCGTGGAGAAGGAACTGCAATAAATGTAAAGAGAGAACATCCTGGATCCAGGATTGAAACATTTGGACCAAGATTTCCATATGGACGGGATAGGGTATTAGTATATCGGACAGATAATTTAAATGCAATAATTTATCCTCTAAAAAAGGAAATATTGAATGACTAGATTGTAAATTGTGAGATTTTGGTATTTCTTTTTCTTCAAGGGAAGATATTAACTGCAGCGAAAATTGAGTTTCTACAATGACTGCAAAACCTTCAGATAGAATCTGAGAAAAAAAATAAAAATAATTGTTATGCCCAACAAATATATTTTGGTAAATATCATTAACCGAATAAATCAAATAATTTTTTTGATACATTCGAATAATTAAACGTTTCACAAGTACTGAACTAAATTTATTGTCATAACCCAAGGAGTTTTGGGGTTCATAAAAAATTGAACTATTTAACCCATGATCATAAGCAAATACGTAAATATATTCTTGAAAGAGAAGTGGATATAGAAACTGTTGTTGCCGAGATCTATCTTCTTCTAAATATCCTTGTAATTCTTCCATTTATATTTCCACGTGAAGCAGAGGTAGAAGGAACTTCTTGAGTTATAAAATAACTGATACATAGTGCAATATGGTCAAAACAGAGTATTATGTATAATAAAGAAGATTATGTATATATACAATAATAATAATAAACCTGTAAAGGAAAGAAGAAATCCAATCAATAGGTTTTTTTACTCCCCTTTTTCTATCAAAAATGGTTTATCTTCGTTATAATTACAAGAGGATAATGACCCTTTATTTTTGCAACCTGATTGCTCTTTTGATTTTGGAATTAATTATCTTTATCAGTATACTGTTTCTTTTACACATTCGTCTCTAACCCATAATAATCAATATTTAGGATTCATAAAAAAAAAGAATCAATGGTCTCCTCACGGGAGACCCCATCCTTTCCCGTACCAGGCACTAATCCATTTTTAACGTCTAACTAGATCGGGTAATCATTTAATTCAAATTAAGAACATAAGCTCGTTGCTTTTTGGTTTATCAGAATTGGAATTGGAGCCATGAAGCTCTATCCATTTATTCACTAGACCAAACTATAACTATAAATTTGAAATTTGAATTTGTTTTGTCCACTTCCCTACCAAAAAAATTGTAAGAATTGAGTAAGGAGAAATTCTTAATTTCACTTTAATTTTAATTTGAAATTTTTTCAATGAAAATTAAATAATAAATCTATTATTTAATTTTCATTATATTACGTATTACGACATGCTGCTTTTTCCATTCATTACCTTTGAGGATCAGTCGTGGTCTTATAGACTCTACCAAAAGTCTGGACGAATTTATTGCTTCATCAAAATGTGTAAAAGATCATAGTCGCACTTAAAAGCCGAGTACTCTACCGTTGAGTTAGCAACCCAACCCTTCAAAATAAAAGTTGGATATGTAGATACGATCGAAATAAAAAACCAATTGAATTAGACTGTGCGACCCCATCAAAACATTGAACTAAGAACAAATCTTTCTTGTTGATTTATTGATCAATTAGAAAAAAAATGTATAGATCATAGTAAAAAGCACCAAATTCCTAATAGAAATGCCAACCTAATAGAAATGCCAAAATTCCGACGGACCGACCGTTTATTTATACATTTTTTTATTTAACCCGAGTTAAGGAAAAAAAAACATCTTCTATGACAGTAAACCCGGCAATACAAACCCGTCATTTGACTGAAGTGAATTGAAAACCAAATCCAATAATACAATATAGGATAGGGTCAGGATAAAGAGATTTCTTTATCTACGATCAATTATATTTGTTCAATATAACATTGTCAATATAAATATGACTAGAATGGTGATAAAACGAATAAAAAACTGAAGTAAATCAAATAAAGATTTTTGTTGGATTGGCACAAACAAAAAAAATATAAATAAATCAGAAATTTTTATAAAATAAGGAAGAGATAAAGACAGCCAGGTTTATTCAATCAATAAAGGATAAACAAGATTAATTCCTTGTTTGTTGCTGGATTCCTATAACAGGAAAAGGACAAATTATAGATAATAAATTGTAGGTAAATGTAAATAATTACACTATATATATATTTATTCCTCCCCCCCTTTTTTCTTTATTTTGGTCTTTTTTCTTTTAATTAACTTTTCATTTTAACTAATTAACTTTAACTAAAACTAACTCGAAATTTTTTCTTTAAATAAATCTGCTTTCCTAAAAATGTCAGAAACAGTTCCTGTTGGTCGAGCACCTTTTTCAAGGAAATATAGAATAGCAGGAACGTTTGAATAAGTTTGATTATTTATCGGATCATAAAAACCCACTTTTCGAAGATCTCTCCCTTCTCGTCGGGATCGAACATCAATTGCAACGATTCGATAGATGGCTCATTGGGATAAATGCACATAAACAATCTCCCCCAGAAACGTATAAGAGGTTTTATCCTCATACGGCTCGAACTCGAGAAAAAAATTTTCATTCGTACTCATAACTCAAGTTGGGTAATTCTGACATAGTCCCAGGGGAATCCTTAAACATTTATTGAGCCGTCTCTAACCTCTTTTGTTTGTCTCATCCCGAGTAAATTATTCTGATCCCTTTCTTGAGACAATTGAAAATAGTGTTTCCTTGTTCCGGAATCCTTTATCTTTCCTTTGTAAAATCATTGGATTTAGACATTACTTCGGTGATCCTTACTCCTTTTCAAAAGGGCAGCAACATACCTTTTGTTTTTTGTTATTTTCTTCTATATAAATGGAATACCCATAGAAATAGAATACGAAGAATTGATTTCCTAGGATACACCTTTCTTTTTATCGAAAAAAACTTTTTTTTAACTTGTTTCAAGTTTAAACCTTTCGATTTTTTTTATATTGATATTGAGGATATATTTACAAAGTTGGTCTAACTTATTGATTGATTAGCACTAACCCTAGATTCTTCCCCTTGATAAATAAATCAATCTTTTCTACTCGAGCTCCATCACGTACTATCAATCTAAGACAAATTAGATTCCTAATGGAACAGAACAAATTATGTCGAGACAAGAGCATCTTCATTTTTATGGAAAATGGTGGATGTAAAAATCCACAGCCGATCATGTCCTTCAAGTCGCACGTTGCTTTCTACCACATCGTTTCAAACGAAGTTTTACCATAACATTCCTCTAATATATAAAAAAAAAAATAAAATTCAATTGAATTTCAAACCACGATGAAATATATTTAACCTTAAATATATTTAAAAATATATTTCATTTAATATGTGTAATCATGAATAGTCATTGGCTCAACAAGCAGTATATAATAGTTCATACTTTCTACCTGTGGATAGTTTCTACCTATGGATAGAAAAGTATTCTATATACTTTTTGCGAATCTGGGATAAGGATAAAGTTCAGTAAGGATCAAATTTATTTACCTCGATATTCTATCATATGAATAAAACATATTTATAAAAAAAAACGTTTGCTAAAGACTCATTTACATCTCCAACAGATTGTTCAGGATGGTCAATCATGAAGGATACATATTTATATAATATAACAAAACAAAAACAAACAAAAAAACTATAAAACTAAAATTTCTTAATTTTAATTTAATATGTTTAGTTTAAAAAACTGGAGCAAAATCCATTATTAATCAAATAAACTCGTCCAACGACCCCAAAACAAAAGGTCGTAAATTTCTAGAAACCATTGATTTATCATACTTTTTCAAGTACCAACCAAGAGTTCATAAAAAAAAATATTATTAAACATATTACAATTATTTACAATTATATAATTACAATTATATTATATATATGAGTATAGGACTTTACCTTGTTTATTTTATATGATATGATCATATGGATTTTTTATGGTTATATGGTATATGGATTTTTTTGTATTTTGTTTTACTTCAGGTTCGACAATTTTTCCATCAATTTCATAAAATTCATAAAAAAGTTCAAGTACAAAAAAAGTTCAAGTACAAGTATATGAAATATACTAAATTTCCCCCAATCCTTACTTTACATTACATGGATTTACAAACATATATTTCCAATAATTTTTATTTGAGGAATCTAAGATATAAGATAGAAAGAAATGGAATTCCGACAATTATCCTATTTTGTTACCATACCACAACTTTAGAGGTTTTCTAAGACTGATGATGAAACTGATGAAATTAGTAACAAAAACTCGCTACTCTTTAGTATCATCTCCACATAGAAAAATTGGGATACCGATTTTTTACTTTAGGCGTTGTGTGGAAGGGAAGAGGGATGCCTTTGTTTCACGCTGCAATTCAGAATACATTATGTGATAATTCACATTTGATGAATATAACATAGTACGAGCATATTCTGAATGTGAATGATAAACCAAAAAATAATTTTAATTAAAAATGAAAAAAAAAATACATTCTAAAAATTCAGAACAACTTTTTGTTCTCTTAAAGATTTTTTGTTTTATGCGGGATTTTTATGTGGGATACAGTGTGATCCTATCTATCAGAAACAGAAGATAGGATCTGGGACGGAAGGATTCGAACCTCCGAGTAACGGGACCAAAACCCGCTGCCTTACCGCTTGGCCACGCCCCATTTTTATCCTTTGGCACTAGTAAAGACTACTAGTCTTATTAGTTATTGGTCAACCCCCCCCCCCAAAAAAAAAAAAAGTACATTACATAATACGTAATACATAATAAATACATATGAAAAATAAATACATATGAAATACATATGTAGCATATTTTTGTTGCTAGGATTTAATACATATAAATTATATATATAATGTAAAAAATTCATTGATCATTACGTAGAATTCAATTAAGATAATGTATGAAAGTAGAATTCCTTTCTTTTTCATTTTTCCCTTATAAAAATAATTAAATCAAAATAAAATTATCTAATACACAAGAACGAAATGTTTGTTATGCTTAATATCTTTAGCTTAATCTGTATCTGTCTTAATTCTGTCCTTTATTCGAACAGTTTTTTATTTGCCAAATTGCCCGAAGCTTATGCGGTTTTCAATCCAATCGTAGATGTTATGCCTGTTATACCTCTTTTCTTTTTTCTATTAGCCTTTGTTTGGCAAGCTGCTGTAAGTTTTCGATAAAATTTTTAATACTTTGCCAAATAGACTCATTTTGCCAAATCCAAATCGATTCATGATTTATTCGATCGATAATAAAATTCTAAAAATGAATAAGATCGACTAAGTATTACATTATTATTATAAACCCTCGATTCAAAAATTTCAATTATTGTATATTTCAATTATTATATATTAATATTAAATAACCGCAAAGATGAATTTGGATCAGCTTATTTACTCGTTCTCACCTTTCAGTGAGCAAAGAGTTTACTGGGTCTAGGTCCCGTACAATACCTAATTGTCGATATGACAAGAAGTTTTTTGTAAGTAAGAAAGAAAAATCTTATTACATACAATACAAAGAAATTCGTAAAAATTACTTTCTTTTCCAAAATTGAATTTTTTTGCAGGGGGTCGTGTAAAATTAAACAAACAAATTAAACAAAATAGTAGATGTGTTGAAAAGAAAAAATAGGTAATCTATTCCCTTTTTCGAAAATAAGATTATTTTGGAGGTTGTGTAATGCTTAGTCTTAAACTCTTTGTTTACACAGTAGTGATATTCTTTGTTTCTCTCTTCATCTTCGGATTCTTATCTAATGATCCAGGACGTAATCCTGGACGTGAGGAATAATTTTTTTTTTCTAAACTTTTCTTATTATTTTATCTATTCTATAAATTTACCTATGATAAATTCAAGGAATTGAAATTTTTTTTGAAAGTTCGAAATCGAAAGTATCAAGCGGGTCGAGTAATCAGAGCGAGCGGAGAAAGAGGGATTCGAACCCTCGGTACGAATAATTCGTACAACGGATTAGCAATCCGACGCTTTAGTCCACTCAGCCATCTCTCCAAACTCCAAATGGAAAAGAAAATCGAAATAATTTAAATTAAAGAAATTACGGAGAATTCAATATTTTCTTTATTTTATTTTCATATTTCATATCATATATTATGAATTAATATATATTACTAATTAATATACATTACTATTACATATTACATATATATTAATATAATATTATAAATATAAATTTTATAAATTAAAATTATTATTTTATAATTAAAATTAAATAAAATGCAATTATAAAATTTTATATTAGGAATTTCCTATTTTTCATTAATATAAAATAAGTAAGTTCAGAGTAAATAAAGAACGAATTTGATTAGGAATCACATTTAGATAATGATTCGAAACAAGTATCTACAATACAATAGAAAAAATACCTTACTTCTTTGATTTTGTACGAAAGATTTATTCCCCCGGCCCAGGCCGGTACTTAACTAAGACCCGGCCTGGCCAGTACCTCTTTTTGTCTAGCTTCAATGACCCCTTCAATCCGAAAATACTAGCAATCCAACAAAACAAGGATATATATATATAGTCTTATTGAAATTTATGTATGTTATTTAAAAAAATTCGAAAATTTTAAAAACTTTGTGCCCTTTACCCTTTTAAGTCCCTGGCTGACAGGACTAAATATGCGTCAACACCATAATTTGGATCCTATCTTGATTGCGTCTCACTCCTTTGTTCGACAAATAGTCCATTTATATACAATAATGTATATGTAGCGGGTATAGTTTAGTGGTAAAAGTGTGATTCGTTCTATTAAAAACTTAAATAGTTAAGGGAAGGGGTATCTCCGTTTTTTTTTCATACTCCGATCAAAAACTTTATTTCTTAAAAAGGTTTAATCCTTTACCTCTCAATAGCATATTTGAGGAAGAACATACATTCTCACGATTTGTATCCAAAGTCCTATTAGAAATTCATTTTTATTTTTAATAAATAAAAATGGATTATGTAGTCGTGAAACATAATTTTTTTGAACTGGATCCAGTCTTCCAATTGAATAAGTATGACTAAGGATCCATGGATGAAGATACAAAAGTTTAGTTCCAATCGTAACTAGATCTTCTATTTTGGTGTTGTAAAAGGGAAATTGAAGCCAAACAAGCTGGAAGAGAGTGGTTTTGGTTTACTAGAACCATCCGCATCGCATATTGTTTCAGCTCGGTGGAAACGAAATTCTTTTCCTCAGGATCCTGCCAGTAGAAATAGAGAACGAAGTAACTAGACTAGACGGATTTCATATAATCCCTCTCCTCTAGAGGGATCATCTAGTAAGCAAATAGTTTTGGATACATTCAAACAGAAAGGCTGACATAGATGTTATGGATGTAATTCTTTCTCTATGAATACATCAATCTTCCATAAAGGAGCCGAATGAAATAAAAATTTCATGTTCAGTTTTGAATTAGAGACGTTAAAAATGATCAACCAACGTCGACTATAACCCCTAGCCTTCCAAGCTAACGATGCGGGTTCGATTCCCGCTACCCGCTACATATTATGTATTATAAATACATGCACCATCAATTTAGATATACATCCTTTTTTCTATAAAAGATTTTCCCGGTAATATCTTTTATATGAACTAAGAATACAAAAGAAGAAAATAGGAATGAAAAGCGTCCATTGTCTAATGGATAGGACAGAGGTCTTCTAAACCTTTAGTATAGGTTCAAATCCTATTGGACGCAATTTATTTACATCCATTTTTAAAATGGCTATACCAAGAAACCTTTTTTGAATCATTCGAATTAGAACTATTTCTCAACGATTATTCTTGTACTAAGAATAGAAAAAAGTGAGAAATTTATGTTTGTTCTTGAAGTAAAAACAGTTCGATCCGTTGCTGAATAACTTCCTTCAAAAGTGATTCCGCTTCCTCGGTGAATGTCTTGGTAGAAGATATAATTTCTTTAAATTGAGGTTTATTCTTTTTTAAGTAGTTGCGTAACTGACCGAGAAATTTCTTTACCTGTCCAAGTTCTATCGAATCTAGATATCCATTCGCTCCGGTATAAATAGTAGCTATCTGTTCCTCCACCGCGAGAGGGTCTGATTGGGATTGTTTAAGCAACTCGCGTAATCGTTGACCTCTTGCCAATTGATTCTGAGTAGTTTTATCGAGATCAGAAGCAAATTGTGCAAAGGCTTCTAACTCCACAAATTGCGCTAGTTCCAATTTTAATTTGCCGGCTACTTGTTTCATGGCTTTAATTTGAGCTGCGGATCCTACTCTGGAAACAGAAATACCGACATTAATAGCAGGTCGGATTCCGGCATTGAATAGATCGGCGGATAAAAATATTTGTCCATCTGTAATGGAAATTACATTAGTAGGAATATAAGCTGAAACGTCTCCAGATTGAGTCTCAACTATCGGTAAAGCAGTCATACTTCCTTCACCTAGACTAGAACTTGATTTAGCGGCTCTTTCCAAAAGTCGTGAATGCAAATAAAAAACATCTCCTGGATAAGCTTCACGACCGGGAGGTCTTCTTAATAGAAGAGACATTTGGCGATAAGCTTGTGCCTGTTTGGAGAGATCATCATAAATTATTAAAGTATGTCGTTCACGATACATAAAATATTCAGCCAGAGCCGCTCCCGTATAAGGAGCGAGGTACTGTAATGTAGCAGGTGAATCCGCTGTTTCGGCTACCACAATAGTGTATTCCATCGCCCCTCTTTCCTGGAAAGTAGTCACTACTTGAGCCACAGAAGATGCTTTTTGACCAATAGCTACATAAACACATATTACATTTTGGCCTTTTTGATTGAGAATTGTATCTGTGGCTACTGCTGTTTTGCCGGTCTGTCTGTCCCCAATAATTAATTCTCGCTGACCGCGTCCTATAGGGATCATAGAATCAATAGCAATAAGCCCCGTTTGAAGAGGCTCATATACAGAACGTCTCGAAATAATACCTGGGGCAGGAGATTCAATTAACCGAGATTCAGAAGCTGAAATTTCACCTTTCCCATCAATAGGTTTAGCCAGAGCATTTATAACACGACCCAAGTAACCCTCACTCACGGGTATCTGAGCAATTCGTCCTGTTGCTTTTACGGAACTTCCCTCTTGTATCATCAAACCATCACCCATTAATACAACGCCAACATTATTTGATTCCAAATTCAGAGCAATGCCTATTGTACCCTCTTCAAACTCTACTAATTCACCTGCCATTACTTCATCAAGACCATGAATACGAGCAATTCCGTCGCCTACTTGAAGTACGGTACCGGTATTCACAATCTTTACTTCTCTAGTATATTGTTCAATACGTTCGCGGATAATATTACTAATTTCGTCGGCTCGAAGGGTTACCATTAGCGTTTCTTTATTCTTTTTAGGAAGGAAAAAAATAATGCCTAAATTAGAAACTAAGGCTAATCCGTTATTTTTTGCATGGCTCCGAGAATGCGAATATTAGCACGGATCATACGGAAATGTAACTCACTATTCAAGCAACTATTCAAAGTTCCTAGAGCTCCTTGTAAGGCTTGTTGGAAAACTCGTTGTCGGACCTGATTAATCGCTTTTTCTTGTTCAAAATGAAGCGTTTCATTTTTGTAATTTTCTAATTGTTCCAAACTATCACTAGTGGCATTAATCAAATTTACTTTTTCTCGTTCTATTTCAGAGTATCCATTCATTCGATACTCATCTGCTTCTATTTCCACTTTACGTAAGCGAGTCCGGGCTCTTTCGAGCTGCTCAACGGCCCCTTTACGTAATTCTTCCGAATTTCGAATAGTACTTAAAATCCTCTGTTTTCGATTATCTAATAAATCATTTAATGAAAGTAGATTATCTTACCATTAATTTCACAACTTCCATGATCTCTTCCCGAACCAAACATGAATCTTTCGATTCATTTGGCTCTCACGCTCAATTATTTATTTATGGTATGAGTATTCCCATAGCTTTTTAATGTAATGAGCCTACCTTCTCTTTTCTGTTTGTAGTTAAACATATCAAAACTTATAAAATAAAAAACCAGAATATTAGGAAGACTCTTCCGACTAGACCAGATCCAAATCTAAAATTGTCAGCAAAGTTGTTTTTTTATTTGTACTTTTTTTTTTCATTTTTTTGAATGAAAAAAGGAAGTATGATTATAAAAATTAAAATAATAATAATTATATTATATTTTTGTTTCTTCAAGTCCAAAAATTCCTCTTTTTTATACATAGGTCGTCGATTCGGCATTAGATAAAAAAAGGAAACAAAGTTCCTTTTTTTTATCTCGTAACTAGTTTCAATTTATTTATTGATATGAGTGTTATATATCAAAATCAAATAAATTACCAATTTTTTTGAACTATTTGGTTACTAACGTAGTGGTAGAAAGAATACCATGTTTTGTCCGGACTTTAAACAATTTAGCTTTAACCATGTTAAAGGTCTCGCATTATTGGTTGATAGAGAATCAAAGTGGATTTACCAATAAATCACGAAATGCTATGGTTCTTGCATATAATTTCTTAATTTATTCAGAAGAAATTCGTCGAGATCGTGCACTTTTTTACTATTTCCCCTATCCCTTATTTACTATTTCCCCTATCCCTTATAAATACCATAAGTGCAGATGGATGGATCCATCCTATTCTTGAAATAAACAACTCGCACACACTCCCTTTCCAAAATAAATCAATACACCAAGCACTACACTTAGATTTATTGGATTTGTTGCTAAAATATCGGTATTAAACCCGAAACTTCCGGCGTATGGCCAGTGGCCCAAGTAAACGAAAGAATCAATTACATTTTTCATATATTCTCCTCTCTTTTCTTTTGGATAGGACTAACAAAGAACAGAGTTCTTTTTGTATCACTCCGATCGCCCTTTTTTTTGATCGATTTATTTTTTTTATTTCCACTTTATTTATTTAATGAGAATAAAAAAAATCTAGTAATTTCATTTGTTTTGTTTAAATTTTTTTACATTTTAAAAAATTTTCTAATAAGATACTTTACTTAGACTTTAGACTTAGGTTTTAGATCTGATATCAATTGAAAAATATTTCATTTGTTGAAACACTCCCAAACAATGAAAATAAAAAAGTTTTCTATTGTACTAAGCTAAAGACAGAAAGGAAGAAAGCAAGTGAATGCGGTAATTCCTAATCCTCAAATCAACCCTTCCTAGATATTGTCTCAATAAATAAGTAATTTTTTAGTAACGTGTTAATATAATTCTAAGAAGCAAAGGAAAATTCCAAGTTAAGTTAATAGTTAATAAGAAAAAAGTCTCTAAGGTACTTTTTTTATATTTTGAGGATTAAACAAAAGGATTCGCAAATAAAAGTGCTAATGCCACAACCAGTCCGTAAATTGTTAAAGCTTCCATAAAAGCTAGACTAAGCAATAAAGTACCTCGTATTTTACCCTCTGCTTCCGGTTGTCTCGCAATACCTTCTACAGCTTGGCCTGCAGCAGTACCTTGACCAACTCCAGGTCCAATAGAAGCAAGCCCCACGGCCAATCCAGCAGCAATAACGGAAGCGGCAGAAATCAGTGGATTCATGGTAAGTTCCTCACACAAAACAAAAAAGAAGAAATGGTTAATGATACAATCAACCAATCAATTATGACTTTTTTAATTAAGATACACAAGTTGAAATAATAATATTAATTACTAAATTAAAAAACGGAATCGTCAGAACTATCTCGTTTTTAGTTTTTAACTATCATAGAGTTTTTGTAAATCCATATGCATACAGTTGTAACTATTGTATTTCTTTGTTTCGAACCATTCTTTCATTTAATTCTTCGTTCTTTACTACACTACACTATTGTTAAGTTTATTTATTTTTTCATTATTTATTTAATTTTATTAACTAATAATTATTAATTATTAAATACTTAAATTAATTATTAAATACTTAATTAGTTATATTAATAAAGTAATTAACTACCAATTAGTTACTAACTATTAAAATAAAATAATAATTATATTATAATTATAATAAATTATATTATTTGTAATTTGTATTCTATATTATACATATTATCAAATAATAATAAATAAAATAATAACAAAAATTTTTAATATTTTAATATAAAAATATAAGAATTAAGGAATTAAGAATATTAAGAATAATAAATAATATATATATATAAATATATAAATAAGAAATATATAATGAATTGAATCTAATTTCAATTTGAATTAAACCGGATAATAAATATATATATATATATATTTATTTTATGTTGTATATTGTTCATATATAACATAACAAATATAAATAATGAGGATCCAGATTATGATTATAGGATTGGTTGTAATTAGGAAAAATAGAAATTCTAGCCTTACAATACTATAATAAAAATAAATAAATAAAATAAACAATACTATAAAAAAAATAAATATTATATAGTTATGTAATATAGCGATATTATGGATAGACTTATCTCATATAACTAAAGAATATTTAATGTGATTCTAATATCACATATCCATTCTTTTCTTCCATAATGTAAACCATCCTAATTTTTTTTAATTGATTCTGTAATAAAATAATTCCTAGAAAAATAGACGGGGGTTTAGAGCCTATAGACATTATTACATATATTATACTCTAACTATAACCTCCCCAGCCCTTCTTTTTTTTAGAATTCTGTTGGAATATTGTCTATCTTTTCTCCTACAATTCTAGATGATGGAATCATACACTATTATCTTACCCATCCAATTGGATTATCATGAATCATGTGGGATAAGCTTGCTTAATAATAGAATTAAAAAAAAAGACTATTTGAAAAGCTAGTTAATGATGACCTTCCACAGATTCACCTATATAAGCCGCGGCTAAGGTTGCAAAAATAAGAGCTTGAATACCACTTGTAAATAATCCAAGAAACATGACAGGTATAGGAACTACTGAAGGGACTAAAGAAACAAGAACAACAACTACTAATTCATCAGCTAATATATTTCCGAAAAGTCGAAAACTAAGAGATAAAGGTTTTGTGAAATCTTCTAGGATGTTAATTGGTAAAAGGATGGGGGTTGGTTGAATGTATTTCCCAAAATAACCCAATCCTTTTTTGCTAAGACCCGCATAAAAATATGCGACGGACGTGAGTAAAGCTAAAGCAACAGTAGTATTTATATCATTCGTAGGTGCAGCTAATTCTCCATGAGGTAACTGTATAATTTTCCAAGGTAAAAGAGCACCTGACCAGTTAGAAACAAAAATAAAGAGGAACATAGTTCCAATAAAGGGAACCCAGGGGCCATATTCTTCTCCAATCTGGGTTTTGCTTAAGTCTCGAATAAATTCAAGGATATATTCAAAGAAATTCTGACCGTCGGTCGGAATGGTTTGTGGATTCCGAACAGCTATAATGACTGAACCTAATAAGATAGCAATTACTACCCAAGAAGTGATAAGTACTTGGGCATGGATTTGTAAACCTCCTATTTGCCAATATAAATGTTGGCCTACCTCTACACCCGATATATCGTATAACCCTTTGAGTGTTTTAATGGAACATGGTATAACATTCATATTGTCCTCTAGCAGAAATTGAACTTCAAAAAAGAAATTATTTTGATTCAACCATCTATATCTCTTTTTCAACTCACCAATATGAATCAAAAATCGTATTCATTAATTGTATATTTAAGATATCAAGAATTTACATAGGATACCAAGAAATCACGTAATATAATAACATATTATCAATATGCCCGCACTTACCTTTTTGCTTTTTTTTTATTTAATTCAAGATATAGTAACCGAATCCAAAAAATCCCCCCTTAATCATAATCAAGGATTTCTTATATAGCTAGAGCGGCCCTCACAAATTGCGGATACTAATTTGTTAAGAACCAATCGGATTGAAGCTATAGCATCATCGTTGGATGGAATCGAAATATCTGCGAGATCCGGGTCACAATTTGTATCGATTAAACAAATCGTCGGAATACCCAAAATTACACACTCTCGAAGAGCCGTATATTCTTCTTGCTGATCGACGACGATCACAATATCAGGCAACCTCGTCATATATTTGATACCGCCGAGATATGTTTGCAAGGTAAATAATTTTCTCTTCAATATTGCCGCATCTCTTTTGGGAAGACGGTTGAGTTTACCCATCTTTTGTTCTGCTCTTAAATCCCTGATCTTTTGAAGTCTCGTTTCCGTAGTAGACCAATTTGTTAACATACCACCAAGCCATTTTTTATTAACATAATGACACCGGGCTCTTATTGCAGCCGATGCTACTGAATCTGCTGCTTTATTTTTGGTACCAACAATTAAGAAGGTTCTTCCCCTACTTGCCGCATCAAAAACTAAATCAGAGGCTTCTGATAAAAAACGAGCAGTTCCAGTGAGATTTGTAATATGAATACCTTTACGCTTTACAGAGATGTAAGGGGCCATTCTAGGATTCCATTTCTTAGTACCATGACCAAAATGAACTCCGGCCTCCATCATCTCTTCTAAATTAATGTTCCAATATCTTCTTGTCATTTTTCCCACAC
>JBAMIE010000073.1:20488-25488 GCA_037177295.1 Kaempferia parviflora
TCAGAGAAATCGGCCCAGGTCGACTTACTGATGGGATGCCCTAATGCGTTACAAAACCGCGCCTTAGTCAATGATCCAATCAGATGAATAATTGGAACGGTCGTATCGACCTTCTTCATAGAATTACCTATTAGAAATGAATTTTCTAGCATTTGACTCCGTACCACCAAAGAATTTAGTCGCACACCGGAAAGATAGCCCAAAAAGTTAATAGCGTACTTGCCTAAGTATAGGTGGTTTAGCTCAACCCTTCCTGGTTGAGAAGACACGTGAAAATGCCATTGCCATAAACCGACAAGGTAATATTTCCATTTATTCATCAGAAGAGGCGTATCCTTTGAAGCCAAAATGGATTTTCCTTGATATCTAACATAATGCATGAAAGGATCCTTGAACAACCCTAAGATGTCCTGAAAATCTTTAGCAAAGACTTCGACAAGATGTTCGACTTTTCCATAGAAATACATTCGCTCAACGAGGACTCGAGAGGATGTTGATTGTAAATGAGACGATTGGTTACAGAGAAAAAAGAGGATGGATTCATATTCATATACATGAGAATTATATAGAAACAATAACAATCTTGGATTCCTTTTTAAAAAAACAGAAATAGAGTTCTTTGGAGTAATAAGACTGTTCGAATTAAAATACTCGTAGAGAAAGAACCGTAATAAATGTAAAGAAGAGGCATCCTTTACCCAGTCGCGAAGGGTTTGAACCAAGATTTCGGGACAAATGGGGTGGGGTATTCGTACATCTAACACATAATTTAAATGGGACAATTTATCCTCGAAAAAAGGAAATATTGAATGAATTGATTGGAAATTAGGCGATTTTTCAATTTCTTTCCCTTCTAAAAAAGCTACCAACCGTAGGGAAAATGGAATTTCCACCACGGCAGCAAATACCTCTGATATAATTTGCGAATACAACTTATTGTTGTGCCCAAAAATTGGATTTTTATTCGAATCATTAACAGCAATACTCAAATTAATCCGTTGGTACATTCTAGTAATTAACCGTTTCACACTTAGCGAACTAGATTTATTGTCATAAAACCCATCTTCCAATGACATCATCGAGCTATTTAAACCATGATCATGAGCAAGTACATAAATATACTCCCGAAAAAGAAGTGGGTATAGGAAGTCGTGTTGTTGAGATCTATCTAGTTCTAAATATACTTGAAATTCCTCCATTTGAAATTCGATTAAAAACAAGGGTAAGGGATTTAGTGAGCGATCAAACGATACATAGTGCGATACGGTGAAAACAAAGTATTGTAGTAAAAAAAGTCGATACCTTGAAAATGGGTAGACCCATCACTGGATTCTCTATCCTCTCATTTCGAGTTAATTTAATTGGTTTATGTTTGTTATAGTTATAGTATAACTAAGTGGTTAGAAACCCTTTATTTTTTCACTCCAATCGCTCTTTTGATTTTGGAAAAAAAAAAAACAACTATATTTATCAATATACTGCTTCTTCTACACATTCAGCTACAACCCATAATAGGGACTCGATAATACTTAGGACTCATTAAATAAATCGATAATCCCCTCATGGGAAAACCTTTCCCCGCGTTAGGAACTAATATCTTTTTAACGTTTAATTAGATCGGATAATCATTCAAATTAAGAACCGAAGCTCGTTACTTTTTGTTTCCCTATAATTGGAACCCTAGGGCTCTATCCATTTATTCACTCGACCCAACTGTTAATTCAATTAATTTTGTTCCGCGCCAAGAATTCAAACTAGGTTTTATAGCGATTGAACAAGAATAAAATATTCTCAAAATTATCCATTGATACGACATGCTGTTTTTTCCATTCATTCCTTTCAGGATCAGTCGCGGTCTTACAAACTCTCCCGAAGATTTGGACGAATTCTTTGCTTCATAGAAATGTGTAAAAGATGCTAGCCGTACTTAAAAGCCGAGTACTCTACCGTTGAGTTAGCAACCCAAATAATTCGAATGGGTAGATAGAATCGGAATAAAAATAAATCAAAAAATTGAATTTCACAACGGAATCAAAATAATGAAATTAGCAAGAACTCGAATCAAAAAATTTCTAATCGATTCTGAACAGAAAAAAAAAAAGACAACCAAACCTATGGAACGGAGATAAATAGGCCCATTTATCCATGATCAAATTATATTTGTTCAATACAATATTGTCAATATGACATTGAATATTGAATAGCAAGATTGAGAAAATACTAAAAAAAATACAATGACAAAAACAAAAAGAGTTAATTGGTTAGTTATTAAATTGAATTCAAATCCAAATAACAAATTAAATTATATATTAATAAATAGATATAATAAATATGGAAATTAATAAATAATATCTAAAGAATTAGATAAATAAAAAACTTTAAGAATACTTTTTTAGAGAAAGACTTGAAAAAAAAAAACCGAAAAGAAATAGGTCTGAATAGAACAAAAGGGGGGATAGTAAAGAAAAAATTATACAAAACTAGATAAAGCGCATCCACACCCTCTTTGTTTGTTCTATTCCTTAATATAATTTCGTTTGATTAAGACTAAGTTCTGTAAAAACCCCCGCTTTCTGTGAAATATCATGAACGGTTCCTGTAGGTTGAGCGCCCTTGGCAAGGAAATATAGAATAGCAGGAACATTTAAATGGGTTTGATTATTTATCGGATCATAAAAACCCACTTTCCGAAGATCTCTTCCTTCTCTTCGGGATCGACCATCAATTGCAACGATTCGATAAACGGCTCATTGGGATAGATATAGATGAACAGTACCCCCCCTAGAAACGTATAAGAAGTTTTCTCCTCGTACGGCTCGAGAAAAACAAAATGGTTAGAAGTGATAGTTATGTCTATGTATAGAATTAGAATGTCAAATAGATCTATAAAATAATCAAATCAATTAGAGATTTAAGTTATGCTTTTTTTTTGTTTCTTTTTCATTTTCAAAAGAAACAAAAAAAGCATTCGTACTCTCATAACTCAAGTTAGATAAGTTTCAAAGCCCATCCGAAAATCCTTAGGCATTTCCTTTTTTGAGCGGTCTCAAGCCCCCTTTTTTGTTTGTCTCGTTTCGAATCGAATCGATTTTTGGATTGGATTGAATTGTTGAGACAATTGAAAAATGGTATTTCCTTGTTCCAGGATCCTTTATCTTTGCTTTGAATCATTAGGTTTAGACATTACTTCGGTGATCTTTAACGTTTTTTATTTTAAAAAATGGCAGCAACACACCCCCTTTTGATTTCTTTCTATCAAAGAATCATACGAACAATTGATTCCTACAGGATACACTTTTGGTAGAAAAAGTTTTCCCAATTCCAACAAATTTTCCCCTTGCTTTTGGATTTCAAAATTGCTCGAATCAGATCCTTTCGATTTCTATATCGAAAATCGACTTACGAAGTTTTTTCCAACTTATTGATTCGTATTAACCCTAGATCCTTGCCCCTGAGAAATGAATAAATACTTTATACTCGAGCTCCATCCTGTACTAGTTCCATTACCCCCCCAAAAAAACTTGAGGATTCTAATAGAACAGAAGAAAAAATGTCGAGCCAAGAGCCCATTCATATAAAATCGAAAACGGTGGATGTAAAAAAAAAATCCACAGCGGATCATGTCCTTCAAGTCGCACGTTGCTTTCTACCACATCGTTTCAAACGAAGTTTTACCATAACATTTCTCTAGTTTGGAACCGGTATGTAATTGATTCCGGTATGGAATCATGAATAGTCATTGCTTCGGTCGATACACAGCCTTTTTTCCTTGTATATGAAGGGAATATTTAGGTTGTTAGTCGTTCATTCGGAATCCTGAAATGAAAGAACAAATCAGAATTACAAAAATGGGCGATTTCGGGATCTATCAGATTAGACTGAACAATTTTCGTTGGAAGTAATTATGTATATTGTATGTTAAATATTTAACAGGAAGATAAGGGCTCACAAATCTTAAAAAAGCAAAAGGACATTATCTCTGAAATAGAAGGATAGCAATCCATGCATATAAGCCTTTCCTCAAATTCTGCGCCGTTTGTTTCTTTGGCTTGGGCTTCAGATTCAATAATCTTTCCCCAAATTCAAAATAAAGTAAATAGACTATATGAATCACCCCCGTCTCAATTGTTATTCCAGAGATTTACAATTATTCATTAAAAAAAGCCCAAGAAAAAATACCGAAAAATTGGGGTTAGAATCAAAGAGCCTCCATTCCATATGGAGCGGGATTATTGGTTAATGAGATTTGGACCGACACCGATATTCAAATCGGTATCTTTCTCTTTCATTGCTCACTAACTCTTATCTACTCCCACCCCGAATTCTTTCTGTGGGAATCCTAAATAAAAAAAAGATCCCATTTTACGGGATGCTAGACTCTTTTGTATAAATACAAAGACAAAAGGGCCCAGATTAAGTCATTGTTTCCTTTCTAATTTGTTGTTTTTTATTTTAATCTAACCTAGTCTTACTTAAGAGACTTAATCCCGAATTAAATCAGTCCCAGGAATACCCTCTTGTTTAGAATTCCGAAATGAAAAGAGAATAATTGGGACTGTAAAAAGATAGGAATGGGGAGGCTTTCGCATTTCGATTTAGAATGGATCGTTGAAAATTCAACTCGAGGGGGGGGCATAAGACTTTTCTACGAAACTCGCTTAAATATGAAAGTGAATGAAAGAGGGGGGCATACGCAAAAACGCCCATCCAACGTTTTTTAATTCAAACTCTTCTCTTGTTCTTGTGATCGATGTTCCCCGCTTGCGGGGACCACAAAAAAAAGCATTCAGTTCATATTATTTGAATTCGATTCAATTTGTGAAAAAAGATCTGGGTGAGAAAAGCATTTTTTTAATTAGAAAAAAGACGTACACGTATATTTTATCAATAATTATACTTAAGAGGGTTGCTCAAAAAGGGAATTGAAAATTTTGATTCTGCCCGGTCTGGGACGGAAGGATTCGAACCTCCGAATACCGGGACCAAAACCCGTTGCCTTA
>JBAMIE010000073.1:30488-42988 GCA_037177295.1 Kaempferia parviflora
CCAAAAAAAAATAATGTGCCTACAGTAAAAGGACTAATCAGTTATTTCTTTCATCGCCCCAAACATGCCAAGATTGGCACTAATGGTACGTAAATGTAACTCCTTGTTCAAACAACTATTCAGAGTTCCGAGCGCTCCTTGTAAAGCTTGTTGGAAAACCCGTTGTCGGACTTGATTAATTGCTCTTTGTTGTTCAAAATGAATGGTTTCATTTTTGTAATTTTCTAATTGCTCCAAAGTCTTATAAGTTGAATTAATCAAATTGAATTTTTCTCGTTCTATCTCAGAGTATCCATTCACTCGAAACTGATCTGCTTCTATTTCGATTTTTCGTAACCGGGCCCGGGCTTTTTCCAGCCGTTCAATGGCCCCTCCCTGCAGTTCTTCTGAATTTCGAATACTATTCAAAATCCTCAGTTTGCGATTATCTAATAAATCACTTAATGAAAGTAGATTATCTTTCCATTCATCTCAAAACTTCGATGATCCCTTCCCGAACCAAACATGAATTTTTCGATTCATTTGGCTCTCCCACTCAATTACGTCAACTACTTATGTATGGGGGGGGTTCCCATATCTTTTTTTAATGTAATGAGCCTATCCTCTCCCTCTCTTCTCTATTCATATTCCAAAATGAATCTTGCGACTGATCCATAATCCAAGAACAGAATATTCGGAGGACTCTTCTGACCAAATCAAAATATATAATTGTCAGCAAAGTTGTTTCTTTTTTTTTTTTTTTTTTTTTCAAATCCAAAGAATTCTTCTTACTTTATATGAAGGTCATCGATTCAGCATAAAAGGGGGTTGGTTGAAATACCTATTTTTCCAATATTTTCCAATAAAATTTCCAATAACAATAAAAGGCTCAAATCTTTTTATCAACATGAGTGTTTTATATCGAAAAAAAAAGTCCAATAATTATTATTAATTATTTTATTCATTTTGAAAACATTTCTATTCTATTTCTATTCTATAGTAAAACATAGTAGTAGAAAGAGTACCGTGCTGTGTCGGGACTTCAAACTTTAGCTTTAACCATGTTAATGGTCCCACATTATTGGTTTGGTTGATAGAGAATCAAAATAGATTTACCAACAAATCACGAAATGCTATGGTTCTTAAATATGATTTGAAATTTATTCAGAAGTAATTCGCGGAATTATGCACCCTTTTCCCTTTGGTCCTAGTTATGACGAAAAAAAGTGCAGCTGGTTGGGTCCAGCCTATTCTTGAAATAAACAACTCGCACACACTCCCTTTCCAAAAAAGATCAATACACCAAGCACTACACTTAGATTTATTGGATTTGTTGCTAAAATATCGGTATTAAGCCCGAAACTCCCGGCGAATGGCCAGTTAACCAAAGAAACGAAAGAATCGGTTCCATTTTTCATATGATCTCCCCTTTTAGATAGACTAAAAAAAAAAACAGCGTTCTTTTTTTTTTTTTTTCTACGTAATATATATTTATTTAATTTATTTGTTTTTTTAGTAATTTACCTATTTCGAAACAGGTCAAAAATTCGAGTTCGAAATCCTTTCTTTGAATTGGCAATTGGGGATTCCCGATAAGAGGGATACTTATTAGTATTAGGGGCCGGGACTCCTGTCAATTGCAAAACCCCTCGTTTGTTGCAGCATCACTTAAAAAGAGGGTTTCCTTTAGACCTTTAGACTAAGAAAGGGAAAGAAAAAGGCGAACTGGTATGCCTATCCGAATTCCCCATCCTCAAATCAGTCCTTCCAATTGAGGAGTTAAATAATTCGAAAAAGCCAGAAACACAGATATAATAAAAGATATAATAAATAAGAGAAAAAAAAAAAAGAAGTAAATTGCCCTTCCTATTTCTAGGATTAAACAAAAGGATTCGCAAATAAAAGTGCTAATGCTACAACCAGCCCATAAATTGTTAAAGCTTCCATAAAAGCCAGACTAAGCAATAAAGTACCTCGTATTTTTCCCTCCGCCTCGGGCTGTCTCGCGATCCCTTCTACTGCCTGGCCCGCAGCAGTACCTTGACCAACTCCAGGTCCAATAGAAGCAAGCCCAACAGCCAACCCAGCAGCAATAACGGAAGCGGCAGAAATCAGTGGATTCATGATAAGTCCCTCGCACTAAAATAAAGAAAAACTAAAGAAATCGTTAATGATACAATCGTCCAATGAATTATGACTTAATTATTCCGTCACTAGGATTCACCCAGCCGAAGTAACTAAGAACTCCCAATTGGCGTAATAGTAATAATAATATTATTATTGAACCATCAAAACTTTTTAGATATCTCTTTTTTAGTTTCGATCCACAGGCACAACACAGGATTTTTGTAAATCCATACGACTTTTGTTCTTCCATTTCTTTTTTCGCAACCCTTTTTTGAATTCTTCGTTCGTTTTCTTTCTTTCATCTCTTTATTTTTATTGATTCAATTCCCAGTCAAAGCAAAGACGAAATCGAACAATTTCTATTAGAATCCCTATCGAAATTCACAATAATCACAAGAGTAGGGTGGATTAGATATATCTTTAGTTCATATAGAACTAGCAATATCTAATATCCCATATACATGTCTTTATTACAGAACGTAAACCAACTATTCATATCTTAGACTCCAAGTATTCGTATCTTAAAGTCAATCGTATTCTAGAACCCCTTTTCAAAAAATACCCAAGAGTTGGCATTTGATTCCATATACCTAATTATGTCCCCCTCGCCGAATCACCCCGTTTTTTAGAAATCTCTTTTTTTTTTTTATAATTTTTTTCTATTCCTTTTCGTTATCATTATCCACCAGGCTACAATCGAAATAGACGAATTCATTGGGGCGAATCATTGCATAGAACTAAATATCAGTATTTGATTGAGGTACGGCCATGCAATTTATTATATTAATATTCTCTTTTGGTCAATCGTTGAATTAAAGAATTGACTAAAATCAACTAAAAGGGGAATCATTTTATAAAGCATCTTTCTTTTCTTTTTTTTAATCACCCGCCTGTGATACTACACCCGCCTGTGATACTATAAGAATTTTTATTCAAATTATCACTCTTGGTATTTGCTATTCGAATTGAATGAACAAAAATGAACAAAACAATATAAAGAGAATATTAATTGGCGGGGAGAGGGGGGGATGATATAATAAGGCCAAAGAGAAATTTGAGGAAAAAGATCCTTTAGATCTCTTTCCTACAATTCCTCCCCAATATCGTAATTTTTTTTCTACGACTCTTGATCGTATATGCTGTATTTGTAGATTTATGTTTGGATATGTATTTTTCCTAAGTAGATTATCTCGAGTTACGCATACATTGCCTTTGTTCTAAACTAGAAAAAAAAGACTATTTCTAAAACGAGTCAATGATGTCCCTCCATAGATTCGCCTATATAAGCCGCAGCTAAAGTTGCAAAAATAAGAGCTTGAATACCGCTTGTAAATAATCCAAGGAACATGACGGGTATAGGAACCACTAAAGGTACTAAAGAAACAAGAACAACAACTACTAATTCATCGGCTAAGATATTCCCAAAAAGTCGAAAACTAAGTGATAGAGGTTTTGTGAAATCTTCTAAAATGTTAATGGGTAAAAGAATTGGAGTCGGTTGAATGTATTTACTGAAATAGCCTAATCCCTTTTTGGAAAGACCCGCATAGAAGTATGCTATTGACGTGAGCAAAGCTAAAGCAACGGTAGTATTTATATCATTCGTGGGTGCGGCTAACTCCCCATGAGGTAACTCTATGAGTTTCCAAGGTAAAAGAGCACCTGACCAATTAGAAACAAAAATAAAAAGAAACAGAGTTCCAATAAAGGGAACCCATGGGCCATATTCTTCTCCAATCTGAGTTTTGCTCACGTCTCGAATGAATTCAAGGACATATTCGAAGAAATTTTGAGTGGCAGTCGGAACGGTTTGTGGATTCCGAACGGCTATAAAGGCTGAACCTAATAAGATAGCAATTACAACCCAAGAAGTAATAAGTACTTGGGCATGGACTTGGAAACCACCTATTTGCCAATAGAAATGTTGGCCTACTTCCACACCGGATATATCGTATAACCCCTTTAGTGTGTTCATGGAACATGATAGAACATTCATATTGCCCTCTGACCGAAATAGAAATTGAAAAAGAATTATTTTGATTCAACCATCTTCTTTTCGACTTGTCTACTTGAATTGTATATTTTGAATATCTGCTAATTGCATAATATCCACCACACCAGGTTTGTCTCTTTTCTTTTGTGCGATTCAGGAATAGTACCCAATCCATAAATCTATGGAGTTACCAAAATAATTTATTTATCTTATTATTAATCAACGATTTCGTATATAGCTAGAGCGACCCTCACAAATTGCGAATACTAATTTGTTAAGAATTAATCGGATTGAGGCTATAGCGTCATCGTTTGCTGGAATCGAAATATCTGCGAGATCGGGGTCACAATTTGTATCGATTAAACAAATTGTTGGAATTCCCAAAGTGATACATTCTCGAAGAGCCATATATTCTTCTTGCTGATCAACGACGATTACAATATCGGGTACCCTCGTCATATATTTAATCCCGCCCAGATACGTTTGCAGACGCGATAATTGTCTCTTCAAAATAGCGGCATCCCTTTTGGGAAGACTGTCGAGTCTCCCCCCTTTTTGTTCCGTTCTCAAATACCTGAACTTGTGAAGTCGCGTTTCTGTAGTGGACCAATTGGTTAACATACCGCCGAGCCATTTTTGATTAACATAATGGCACCGAGCCCTTATTGCAGCTCGCGCGACTAAATCAGCTGCTTTATTTTTAGTACCAACAATTAAGAATTGTTTTCCCCTACTTGCTGCATCAAAAACTAAATCACAAGCTTCTGATAAAAACCGAGCAGTTCGAGTCAGATTTGTAATATGAATACCTTTATGTTTTGCAGATATATAAGGTGCCATTCTAGGATTCCATTTCCGAGTACCATGACCAAAATGAATTCCTGCTTCCATCATCTCTTCCAAATGGATGTTCCAATACCTTCTTGCCATTTCTCCCCCACTTCCTCTTTTTTTTTTTTTAAAGAGACGAGGCGCCCTGAAATAAAAAATTGTTCCGAGGGAACCTTCTCTTCTACCAGAGAGTGACCATTGATACACGACCCAGGCCATTCATTACTTTCTATTCATTATTATCCTTCGTTCTATTCATTATTATCTTTCTTTTCTTACCATTAAGAAATCAAATGATCACAAATAGTTAAAAGAATCCGCTCCTAGGACTCATTAAACCCTCTAAGCAATTGTGCTCTGATGTATCATGGAAAGTCGTTGAAATGCACGAGTCAAATAATTCTCTGTGGTGTAAGAAAATATCTCTCATTTCCCCCCCGAATAAATTCCCTTTTTGTCTTTCCAAAAGAATGTTGTTATGCTGCCTTGAACAGTGGACTAATCCTTTGAATCCGGTACCGACTGGTATTATCCCCCCCAGAACAACGTTTTCTTTCAGGCCTTTCAACCAATCGATACGACCTCGGAGAGCAGCTTTTGCTAAAACTCGCGTGGTTTCTTGAAAACTCGCTTCGGATATAAAACTTTGAGTATTCAGAGACGCTCTCGTTATTCCCAATAAGATAGCTCGATAACAGATCACTTCTTCCAAAGCGCGCCCCATTCGTTCCGCTCGTAACAATCCAATCAGTTCGCCGGGTAAAAAAATATTAGACATTCCATCTTCGGAAACCAAAACTTTTGATGTTATTTGACGTACAATAATTTCTATATGCCTATTATGGATCTGCACCCCCTGTGATCGATAAACCTTTTGGATCTTATTAACCAAAGAGATACGACTTTGCACTATAGTTAGCTCAGCACCAATCAAGAATCCCCAGGGAATCCCAAGAATTCTTGTTATACTCGCGTTCCAACCCTCAACTCTCTTTTCTAGGTTCATCGATATTGAATCAAGCGAACGCACTTCTAACACCTGTTCTACTTTTGGAAGACCCTGCGTTATATCACCAGATCTCGATTTTTCATATATAAATGTAACTAATGTATCCCCTTCGTAAAGGATTGCTCCATAATGCCCATGAACAGTTGCTCCAGGAGTAGCCAAATAAGGCTTAGCTGATCGTATTACTACAGAGTTAACTTGAACAATTAAAACTTGACCGGATTTTAGGTGTGGTCCCCTTTTGGTTATACGTACATTTTCACAAAGAAACTGCCCAAGACTAATTATCGGGGACATTTCCTCACAATAATTAGGCTGGAGAAAATACCAATTCAAATTAAATGGATTCAAAAGGATCTTACTATCTGTATCAGGATTATAAATTTCCCCATTTTCGTCCATTAAATAATATTTAAGTACTTGAAAAGGCTGTTTTAAATTGTCAAGTTTCAAATATTTAGTTACCGAGATATGATTATGAGTTATTAAATAGTAAAATGAATAAAAATTCGCAATTTGAAGGAATGTTCCTAAGGGTCCCAACGAAGTCTTAATTGGAGTTAGCGAATCTTTTTGAATTGGAATTGATTGTTTTATCACATTGTGATATTTTACATCGTTCAATGGACCCATTCGAAAATAATTAGATGATGACAAAATTATAAAAGATTGGCATTCCTTATTTTTATTCAACAACGTACGAATAGTTCCGTGATTTTGTCTAAGCGATTGTTCAACCCCTGCCTTGCCAAAAACGGAATAAAACGGATTGCTATTGGTGCGAGCTGAACCATTATCAGAAATTAATCCTGAACCCGACGGATGATCCCTTTTTCTGAGATACGACATATTGGATTTCACTAAGTTGATTCTTAGGAAATCTCGAATCAGACCATTTGTACGTACTTCAACAAAGGAAGCACAAACCTCTTCGACGGAAGAACTTTTGTTGTCTTGGTCCCAATTCAACACTAAACACGTCCGAACTAATTGAATACTTGTATCAGAAATTCCCCCAGCGGCTTTGCCCTTCCCATAAAGGACATAATTGACAACTCGAAATTGCATATTATCCTTTTCCCGCAGCGGATCTGGGGGGAAGAGTGTTGCTAAATTTATACCGTCCGCTATTTCATATGTGACTACGGGTCGAACCAAAACAAACGACTTTTTCTTGGTAGGTGTGATCCGTTGAACATAGATCCACTTTTTCAATTTTTTTGATTCCTTAGTGGCTTCCGCTTCCTTAAGTTTTTTTTTTTCACTTTCTGGCGGTATCAGGATGCCACTGTGTCGGGATATCTTATCTATCTCTCCGGGAAAATGGATATCTCCCGAAAATATTTTTAGTTCAACCCCCCCCCTTTTTCTCTCCATTCGGACCAATCCGCCCCCCCGGCTTCGTATATTTAAAGTGATTTGTGTGTCTACTCCAATGATACTATTATTCCGTACCATTAGGTAAGAAGATTCGAGAAAAATATGCACTTCCTCCGGAATGAAAAAAAGGCGATCTATTTTCATTTGGTATTTTGGCTTAATTTTTTTGAGTCCTCGATACTCAATCAAGTCCTCTTTTTTAACGATTGAATGCGCCCCCAGAGTCCCCCATTTAGTAATTCCGGAACTCTTTCTTCTGTATCTAGGATCGTCGAAATAAGCAAGAATACTATTTCTACGGAAAATACCCCTTACGGGTATTTCAATCGAGATACCTGAATGGGGCATTAGCTCTTTCTCTTGTTCTTGAATCGAGTGGAATGGAATAAGAAATCCATTTCTTTGCCTTTTTGCCAATAAATCCGAATTCGCGTGGAGAATTGCCGGATGGATGAGATTACAATGACCAGTACCTATGATTCTATTAAATCCCGAATAATCAGACATCTCAAGAATTCTACCTTTTTTTTTAGCAGAAAAATCAGAACTAAAAAATTTGTGTCCTGCTTGATCATTATTCACCGAGCGCGAGAGGCTAGAAATCTCTCTTCGTTCGACAGAAAGAGAATGAATATTCAGTTGATCTTGATCCTTGTGGAGTGAAAAAGAAACTACACTAGATCTGCGTGAACCCCCCGACAATATCCATAAATGGCTTGTTTTTGGCAAGAGGTGGACATTACTATATGTAAATTCGGGTGCATGGTACACATCAGTACTCCAGTGCATTTCTCCCTCTGAATCAGAATAAATATGTTTTCGAACCCTCTCTTTAAAATTCAAAGTGTATGCTCCCGCCCGAATCTCAGCAATCACTTGTTCTGATTCGACATATTGATCATTTTGAACTAAAAGAAAACTTTTTGGTGGAATAGTCACATTGTGCATAATATCTTCACCCTCAATAATTACATCCAAATCTATAGAACATAGAAAAGCCGGATGCCCGTGACGTGTGCGCGTGGGATGAACCAAATCCTCATTGAATTTGATTTTACCATTAGAAGGGGCTCGTACATGTTCTGCAGTGCCCCCTGTAAATACGCCGCCGGTATGAAAAGTTCTTAATGTTAGTTGAGTCCCTGGTTCCCCAATAGATTGACCCGAAATAATACCTACGGCTTCCCCCAATTCAACCAGGTCACCATGAGTCGGACTCCGACCATAGCATAATCGACAGATCCACGATGTACTCCTACAAGTAAAGGGGGTTCGAATAGATATTGCTTGTGTTCGAAGGGTTATGAGTCGATTGACAAGTCCAATCCCAATATCTTGATTTCTAATGGCGATGGATCGCGGGCCCATATATATATCGTCTGCTAATACACGACCAATTAATGTTTGGCTAAAAACCCTTTCCGACATCATCCTATTTTGATTTTGAGGACTCACAGAAATTCCTCGGACAGTGCCACAATCTGTTCTACGTACAATAATGTGTTGAACTACTTCAACAAGTCTGCGCGTAAGATATCCAGCATCTGATGTTCGGACAGCGGTATCGACAACCCCCTTGCGGGCTCCATAGCAAGAAATGATATATTCTGTTAAAGAAAGTCCTTCGCGTAAATTGCTTTGAATGGGTAAATCAATCATTTGCCCTTGGGGATCAGACATTAATCCTCTCATACCCACCAATTGGTGTACTTGAGATGCATTTCCTCTAGCCCCCGAAAAAGACATTATATGGACTGGATTAAAAGGTTCAGTCATCCTAAAATTAGGATTCATTTCTTGTCGCAAATATTCACTTGTAGCATACCATATCTCAATGGATTGCCGTAGTTTTTCTATCGCGTGTACATTCCCATAATGATAGTTTTTTTCCAAAATAAAACTTTGTTGTTCAGCATCTTGGACTAGCCATCGCTTAGAAGGGATCGTTAAAAGATCATCAATGCCTAATGAAATAGATGTAGCAGTGGCTTGCTGGAACCCCAGGGTCTTTACTTGATCCAGGATGTGTGATGTATATGCCATTCCGAAATGATCTATTAACCTGCTAATAAGTCGTTTAATGGCAGTTCCATCTATCATTTTATTGTGAAAGACCAGACTCACCCGTTCTGCCATAAGTACCTCCGTATTCCGCTGAGTAGGATTCGCCAATGGATTTTAGTCAATGAGTGGAAAACTTCCTTTTCTCGATCTTGATTCGCGTAGAAAGGTCAGCAATGGTGGTCATACTTGAACCGGAAAGCCCCAAGGAGTCGTAGAATTACTTAGTTTAGACACCATATGATTAGGTACCATATGAGCAGGCCCGGCAAAACCCTTGGATAGCTTCTTCGATTTCTCGATAAAGAGAAATATGGCCCACGGTGGTTCGAATGTATATAGAAAGAATTTCTTTTTTTACACTTCGTACTATTAGATAATGCCCATAAATCTCATGATAGGTACCCAAAGATTCATAGTGAACTTCGATGGGAGCTTCCCTTGAAGCAATAAGGCGTTGATCTAATCGCCACCGAAGCCACAACGGACTATCTAAATTGATTCTTTTCTGCCGATAAGCTCCAATTGCATCATAGGAATTACAAAAAAGGGGTTCTTTCGTATACTTATAGCTATTATTGTCAATTCTTTCATCTGGATAATTTCTTCGATTACATGTATTATACCTATTTGCACAAATACCTCGACGATTCCCGCTCGTTAATACATAGAGCCCAATAAGCATATCTTGAGTCGGTACGGAAATGGGATCTCCAATAGTAGGAGACAAGAGATTCATATGAGAAAACATAAGTAAACGAGCCTCCGCTTGAGCCTCTAAAGATAAGGGTACATGAACAGCCATTTGATCCCCATCAAAGTCTGCGTTGAATCCCTTACAAACTAATGGATGTAAACAAATAGCGCGCCCTTCCACTAAAATGGGCTGGAATGCCTGTACGCCCAATCTATGCAGAGTAGGCGCTCTATTCAGCAATACTGGATGTCCCTGCATAACTTCCTGCAGTATTTCCCAGATAATCGGCCCTTTTTCCCGAATTTGACTCTTAGCAACTCCTATGTTCGAAGCCAGGTGTTGTCTAATTAGCCCACAAATTACAAAAGTCTGGAAAAGCTCTATTGCGATTTCGCGAGGCAATCCACATTGATGTAATGAAAGTGAGGGGCCCACAACAATGACAGACCGCCCCGAATAATCGACCCGTTTGCCAAGCAGAGTCTCACGAAATCTTCCTTCTTTGCCTTCAATTACATCTGAAAACGACTTATAAATCTTATTATGACCATCCCTCATTGGCTGTCCACGGATTCCATTATCAAGAAGCGTATCCACGGCTTCTTGTACCAATTTCTCCTGACACATTACTAATTCCCCTGGCGTAGATCTACTTGTTGTTAATAGATCGGTAAGAGTATTGTTCCGATAGATAACTCTTCTATAAAGTTCATTAATATCTGAACTCATTAGTTTACCTCCATCTATCTGAATGATAGGTCTCAACTCGGGAGGAAGAACAGGTAATAGACATAAAACCATCCACTCCGGTTCTATATTTGTTCGAAGAAAATGCTTAGCTAATTCCATGCGTCTAACCAAAAAATCCCTTCTTCGTCCAATTTTTCGATCTTCCCAGTCATTACCGGCGGGCCCTTCTTCCCCTAATTCTTTCCATTCTAACAAGGAATAATCTAGAACAATTCGCAAATCTAGATCGGCTAATTGTTCCCGGATAGCAACTGCTCCAGTAGAAATTTCTCGGTTACGAAA
Organism: Kaempferia parviflora; assembly: GCA_037177295.1. Lineage (NCBI taxonomy): Eukaryota > Viridiplantae > Streptophyta > Magnoliopsida > Zingiberales > Zingiberaceae > Kaempferia > Kaempferia parviflora. Next base: position 41,598 of record JBAMIE010000073.1, read on the forward strand.
TTTATCGAAACCTTGGGTAGTAAAAAAAAGTGGGATGCTGTATTTCCAGGATTGTATTTCATATTCGAATGAACCGCGTAATCGTAAAAAAGTCGGTTTTTTCGCTATAGGCCTAGCAAAAGAAAAATTGGGATAGGACCCTATCCTATGGGATCTCCCCCCCATCAAAATCGGACATGAGCGTTTCTTCTCATCCGGCTCAAGTAGTTACGCCAAATAAGGATAAAGAAAGGGATTCTCGCTTTCAAATTCTATAAAAAAAAAACCCCATACCCAAAACAACTACTCCTTACTCAAGTTCCCAGTAAAGACCAAGCAACATTTCATTGATTCATTCTTCTTTTCCTTTTATTGATATTTTCGAAATTCTTTATTCAATTAAAAATTACGAAACTGAAATGTGAAATTCTTGAGTAGTCTACTTCCCCCCGAATGACAAATCCCCTTACCTTAAATTATTAAATTAAATAAATTAAAGGAAAGAAGTGCCTTGGAATTCATAAGGGATTTTTTTGTCTATGTATCGTTCCTTTCGATCTTTTAGGTCCTGCTTCACCTCGACGGTTATGCCACGATATACTTAAAGCCTATATGCGATGTATAGACTCCCCCAACCATGACATATTTGCTTACTTGAGGAACAGAATTTCATTTTTTTTTTTTCACGAGGTACAACTAGAAATTCTTATTTCTTTTTTACTGAATCGACCATAGACCAATTCCCCTTTTTCTTTTTTGGGGGGAGTATTGAATACCCCATCGGTCTGAGCTTCATGTGACTCCTCCCAAGAGACATGTCAGGTTCAGGGCATCCCAATTCGATTGCCTGGGATGACAGTTTCATATTTCTAATCTGTAAAATCAAAATTTCGATCAAATCACACATCGCAATATACTAGGCCTTCTAATTCTTTAAGAGGTTTATCTAAAAGATTCGCGATATAACTAGGAAGACGTTTCAAATACCACACGTGGGTTACTGGGCATCCCAGTTTTATGTATCCCATTTGATATCTTCGTATCCGAGAATCAACAAATTCAACCCCACATTGTTCACAAAATTGCGGGTCTTCTTTTTCATCTCCGATTATTCGATAATTTCCACAAGCACAAATTCCACTTTTAATAGGCCCAAAAATTCTTTCACAAAATAATCCATCTTTTTCCGGTTTATTGGTTTTGTAATGAAAAGTATAGGGTTTTGTCACTTCTCCAATTATCTCTCCATTAGGTAGGATTTTATTGGCCCAAGCGCTTATTTGTTGAGGAGAAACTGATCCAATTCGGAGTTGTTGATGTTTATATCGATCAATCATAGAAGAAAATTTTTGATTCATTCCGATTAAGCTTCCTTCTTATTAATCTGGAAGTTTTTCTCAGATACAAGAAAA
>JBAMIE010000073.1:45488-54645 GCA_037177295.1 Kaempferia parviflora
CATTTTCTTTTGATCCAATTTTTTTTTTCTCCTTATTCGTCAGGAAAGACAAGAAAATTTCAGGGTAGCAAATATTCTCTAGAATTTCTCGTAGATTCGAACCCATAGCTGCTGATAGAACTAGAATAGATACTTTCTGTTTCCTACTCACACGAGCCCATATCCTTGCTTTTCTATCAATATCTAATTCTAATCTTCCTCCCCAATCAGATATTATGGTGCCTGTATAGACCGAAATTCCGTTATGGCCCAATTCTGAACGATAATAGATACCGGGACTTTGCAATATTTGATTGATGACAATTCTGTATATTCCGTTTACTATAGAAGTTCCCAAAGAATTCATTAGAGGAATGTTTCCAATAAAAATAGTTTGTTCCTGCATATCCCCTCGGCTTTTCCAAATTAATCCTGCGGATACATATAATTCAGAAGAATACGTGAATGATTCATATACAGCATCTCTTTCGTTTAGCAAGGGTTCTACCAATTGATACGTTTCCACAAATAATTGAAATTCAATTTCTTGATCTGTATCTTCAATTTTTGGAAACTTATAAAGCTCTTCTGTTAAGCCCTGATCAATGAACCTACAAAATCCTTCAAATTGGATCTGATTCAACCCAGGTATTGTAGACATTCCCGCATTTCCATCTACGAGCATTTTGAATTTCCCATTTATCAAAAAATCCCATTCGTTTCTCATTCTGCATCGATTCATATGAATCGATGCAGAATGCTGGAATTTAGATTCTGTTTACTGAATCGCATGAAATTTTACCCAACTCCATATAGATGGAATGTATGAAATACGTATGAACGGGGGAAAAAGGATGATTTTATACTTAATAAAATTGGAATTTCTAAGAGACAGATCCAAATGGAAAGGAAGCGATAAATTCCACTTAGACTTACGGAGTTTTGTATAGAATCAAAAAACTAATTCAATTTATACCATTATTATGATATTCCATATTCCAATCCGCTAGGATACCAGAAAAATAAACGTCGTGATTTGATCTAAGATAAAGACTTAAGAATCAGACACAATATAACAGCGTAAAGCTCATTTTTTTAGCACTTAACTTTTTCGTGGATTCCGCTGTTCAAAAAATGATTTGCGGAGAACCCCCTTTTTCTTTTTTTAGTAGAATTTTTAGAATAGGATTGAAGTGCGTAAGAAGGCTTGTATTTAGTAAACCCGTGCCGATATAGCTATCTATATATACATCGCCCCCCTTTATTGCATAGTTCGCTTCGGGACAGCGCATGTCGTGCTCTATCAAAATTTCGATTTTCTCTTCAATCTAAATTGCAGTACGACAATTTTCGGCAAATTCCCTATAGAGAGGCATCAGACACAGATAAGATAACCAATAAGCTAGCCGCGAAACGATTTATGTTTGGGGTTTACATATACTCATAATTGCTGTTATAATTGAAATGGAGAAGGCTTTTTTTATAGAAAAAAACCAATATTGATTAGGTAGGTATCAATTTTGATTTTCTTCTATCATTTATCATTAGGAAACACAATTTACAATTTAAATCCAAGAGTTGGTCACGAATTTACAGTCACTAGTTAATGGTTCCAATTTGTCCTTAATTTTGGCTTTTGTGACTGAAAATGCACATTTCTTTTTTCATTTTTCAATTTCTTTTTTCAATAGAAAAAAAGAAAGGGAAAAGAGAGGGCTTAAGATGTTGTGTAAGATACTATAAAATCAATTGAAGAACCGGAGCCGCTCCAAAAAAAAGAAAGATTTTTTTTAGGCAAGGAATTAAGAAAAACGAGATTTCAGATGGAAGTACACAAAAAAAAGAAAAGACATTGAGTACCCCCCAAACAAAACAAGCAAAGGGGGAATTTTTTCATCTATTTTGTATCGTTTTGGCGGCATGGCCGAGCGGTAAGGCGGGGGACTGCAAATCCTTTTTCCCCAGTTCAAATCTGGGTGTCGCCTGATCAACAAACGATAAGACTCGCAATCCCTTATTCTACTTCTGCTTGGCTGGTCTAACTCGCCGAATCTTTTCCAGCAAAGTCCGCGACTCTTGACACTTTCTTGATTCGAAATAGCTGGGGTTTCTGTTCTTTTTTCTGTTCCTTAAACTTAAACTGTTAATCCTTGCATTTCGGATTCACAGAAAGATTATAGTAGTAGAAGCGCTTTCATATCAAATCAAGAGTTACCGATTTATTTCCACTGCTAACGCAGGGTCTACTGACCGGGTCTTGAATTAGATTGAAAAGCCCGAGGGAGAATAGAATTAATCGTTATGTTATGGAGGGGGCGGGAGATACTTTGTATACAGTATACAGAGTATACAGACTCATAAGAGTCTCTGAGTGCACGGGCATTCAATCAATATTCGATTGGACGGATAATTGGCTTTTACTTAATGATAATAAAGAGCAACAAAAAAAATGAGGAGCTCTTAATATTACTACATATTAGGTAACACTCCCTTTGATACTTCCAAAGAAAAGTGCGACTGTGTATTTTATTTCATTTTTCCCGATTCTACTAGAAATCATATACGAACTTGTTCTAAGTGGATTTATTGGAGCGTTTCATATTTAGTGGAGTCTTTCATCAAGGGCGTTGGGTCAGAGTCAGAATCCCTTTTTGACTCTGCGCCAGTGATTCCACTATTATTAGGAAACAATAATGGAATAAATTCTTCATATTCATAGAGATAGGGGACATAATTCACATGGATATAGTAAGTCTAGCTTGGGCTGCTTTAATGGTAGTCTTTACATTTTCCCTTTCGCTCGTAGTATGGGGAAGAAGTGGACTCTAGAGATACTACTAATTGAGTTGGGGAATTAAACTGTATCACTTTTTTTATAGATCGTTCTGCAAAGCCTTTTTAATTATATTAATTATTAAATAATTAATATAATAATTAACTTACTATTTAATTCAGTAATTTAATTCCATTTATAATTTCGAAATTGAATTAATCAAAATATCTTCATTTCGGAATTCTATTGGCTTGGATTCTGGCGAGGTAATTGTATTCGATTCTATTATGAATAGAATACAATTCATAATATATATGAATAATGCTCTTTCAGAATCCAAATCAAACCGATATTTCCAAAATTCCCCTATTTCTATTTTGAAAGGGGGGGGGATACAGATCATAGGAATTTTATTCCAACCGAAGTCTTTCTAGATTTTCTATTTGGTTTTTCTGAACCGGCCCTTGCCAGAGTTCTATATGGACAATGGGGAAGAACGCGGAAAACCGGACCTCCCTTTCTTTTTTTTTATTGGCCTTTTTCCTGTTCAAAGAGAAAAGAAAGGAAAGGGGTTCACGATTCAATTTGAATAGTTAATAATAATAAGATTGTGCCTTGGTCAAGTCACATATTTCGCACTTACCACCCGTTTTATTATTTGAGTATTTTAGAAATTTGCTTTCTGCTAGGCTTTATTGACCCGTTTCATATCATGGCTCAAGGGTTGAAAATCGCCGGGGTACCCCTTTTTGAAATCGGAAGAAGTTATAGAACTCCTTGGATCATCTGTCAACCGCTCAATCAACGACTTCTTCGGACTGCTAAAAAAAACGATTACTTTATTTCTTTCCTATTTCATTTTCTTTTATTAACTTGATTTTCTTTTAGTAATATATGCCCCAATTTGTTTTTCTTTCATCGATTTGATTCTTTTTTTACTGGATACCTAGATTCATCTTGAAAATAATCAGAAATAAATCAATTTGAAAATCGTAAGAGCAGCCTTTCGATTATTTCAGATTGATTGGAATGAACAAAAAGAAAATACAAATAGACGAAGCAAAGAAATAGAATTGAGATACTGTGTATATATTAACATGTATATGTATAAGGATCCATATCCATATTGTAGATTGATCTCTATTCAGTTTCTATCTTTATACATGAAAATAATAAAAATAGATAGTATAGTATGATATGGTATGGTAGAAAGATTCATATATGAATCTTTCTACCATACTATCGAATCTCATAGGCTACTGCTGATTCTAGTCCGTTCGTTTCATTTAAGACTAAGACATGAAATTGGAATTTTTTTCTTAAATCTTGATAAGAACTAAGAAGTCAAGTTTCGTTCAAATTAATCACTTTGACTGACCGTTTTTACGTATATTATAAGCAAAAACGCAGTAGGAACTAGAACGAACAGTGTAGTAGCAATAAATGCGAGAATATTTACTTCCATAGTCTCATCGTTTGGTTTTTTTTTTTACTTCGCAATAACTCGGGATTTAATCCCATAGAGATGATAACCCTTTCGCTTGTAAATTCAATGGGATGAATTACATTTCGATGATAGCGAATGGGATCAATATCATGAATAACAATATCTGACTGTCAAGTCGATTCATCGTCGAGAATTCAATAGTATAACATAGGCAGCTCTTTTATCCACACACCAAATACAAATTTTGATTCCTGATTCAATCAAAAGAATTCCTTTACTTTAATACTAATACTTTTTGAATACTAATACTTTTTTTATTTACCAGTCTTTTCCCGTCTGTCTTTTCTATAATCGACCGCCTTACTTGTACAACCACCTAACCGCTTTACACTTTCCTTGTTTACAAAGGGTTTAGAAAAAAACCAAACAATCGAAACGAAATAGAAAAGGGGAAGGGGTTAAGTTCTAAACTCCCCTTTCGTTTTTTTTTTTAATGATATAATTTTCGTGAAAAAAAAAACGAAAAAGAAGTGTGATAAAGACGAGTCCCAGTAGAAAAGAATCGAATATTTCATAAAATTTACTATTTTATTTAGAGTTTGTTCTTCTTTGGCAATAGGCTTAAAAAAGATTATTCATTCCCTCTTCGGGAGGGGCTGGCTCCTTGCTTGATCTTTATTTTATTAAAGAATATCATCCCCCATCCCCCCTCCCTTGGATTAGTACTAGAACGTATCCCTCAAAAGTTCGGCGTGAAATTTGAATGAGATAAATTCTTTCAAATTAAAACTAGTAATTTAAGTTAGCCAAACTAGAAACCAGAAAAGAAGATACTTTGAATCTTAATCTTAAAAGTATTCTATCAAACAAAGTAACGATCTTAAATTCAGTTGTGTATGCGCTCCCGGGAACGATATGGTACTCGATTCCATTCCATACACAGATGGGGAGCAGTCAAAAAAACCCGACCCCCTACGGCAGCTCTTGGAATCCTGAATATGATGCTACCAATAATTGTAGCAATTCGCACATGTCTCTTTCTCATCAATCGGTACTGGTTGATGAGAAATCGAAATGAAAAAGAAAAAAGAGAAAAGGAGAGCAGTAGGCATGAAATTCTACCATTTTGTTTTGCCCCAGTTTAACAGAAACGGCGAGATATATTGATGTTTTTTTATTGGATTATTGGATTTGGATCCGTCGGGACTGACGGGGCTCGAACCCGCAGCTTCCGCCTTGACAGGGCGGTGCTCTGACCAATTGAACTACAATCCCGGGGCGGTAAAATGTACCGAATACCTATTTTGATGATTTTATTCAAACCATTTCATTTATATTGAGATATTGATATACACACGGATATACACTTTAGTGAGAGCGGCACGGATTCCTTTCGTTATTGCCAAATCGATTGATAATTCGTTTTTCAATGTCCCCAATGAAAAAAAAAAAGAGTCTTTTTTTTGCGTTACTTTATTCTTTTCATTAGACTTTATGCTTTCGATTTAATGATCCTGATATGAATCTAGATCATTATTAGCAAGATCAGAATTTCTGGGAACAAATAAATGGAGCAAACAAAATAAATAAATAGCGGTAGGGATCTATCGGAGAATTGGATTCTTTTTATTCTTGAGTCTTTCGTATCTGGCATTTCTGGAAAACAAAGGGGGTTATATCATTTCCTGGTGGATCAGCGAATTATTGGGCCGAGCTGGATTTGAACCAGCGTAGACATATTGCCAACGAATTTACAGTCCGTCCCCATTAACCGCTCGGGCATCGACCCAGGAAGAATAAAGTCTAGGCTTATTTATAATCCACGATCAACTTCCTTTCGTAGTACCCTACCCCCAGGGGAAGTCGAATCCCCGCTGCCTCCTTGAAAGAGAGATGTCCTGAACCGCTAGACGATGGGGGCATACTTGCCCGACTGCCATCATACTTAGTATGAACAGTTTTTTGAAATTGTCAATATAATGGAATGGGATGACTAACTCTAAAGGATCTTTCCACCTTTTCTGATCCCATACCAATCCAATAGCATTTTTTGATTCGTCATTTATATTCATCAATCGCTCATTCTAATCGCCATTCTATTCTAAAATCGAAATCGATTATAGAAATTTCTATAAAAAAAAATAATAATAAAAATAGGACGAAAGACGAAAGTAGAGGACTCTTTGGGGAAGTGATTGGTCGGACATAAAAGAAGATTTTTTCTTCATTTCTTCCACTTAACTTTCATTCATTTATCCACTCCTTGGTAAGATGAGATAGGACTATTCCTATATCGCCCTAAGCTGGGAAATTAACAAATGAGAAATCCGAAAATCTGGGAACGGGGATTAACAAGTTATCAAAAATTGTTTTTTTTTTTTTTTTCTCTAAAATTTTGGTTCGGGGAACAAACAGAATCTCTTTATCACATGTGAAATCTCGTGGATCTATGTCGAATTGGTAGGTCCATGTATCCATGTATCAATAAAATCAATTTCGTTCCGTTCTGATGGGGTCAGATCAATTCAAGTCAATTCCATTAGGGTCGGTCTTGAAACACTTCATTTCATTGATATTTATCAAATCCAATATCAATAAACCCGGGTTAACCGATACTTATACTTATTAAGTAAATCAAAATTCTCGTTCCCCTAGGTGACACTCGCCGCTATGAGTCTACTGCATATACTTATAATTGTAATATATATACATAGATAGATATAGATCTATCTTATCCGCCTAGTGACTCCTTCAGTAATTGAATCCAATTGCCCTTTTAACTCAGTGGTAGAGTAACGCCATGGTAAGGCGTAAGTCATCGGTTCAAATCCGATAAGGGGCTTTTTGGCCTTTTTCATAAATTCATAAAAAAGTAAAGTGGTAATATTCATATTGAAACGGGGAATCAAAATTGTGTTGATTTGTTGTGTTGATTTGTAATAAAAAAAGTAACCAACTGGATAATAATGTAATTCTAAACTTTCGAATTTAATGATAATACGTTATCCTTATAATGAGTTAGAATATAGTAATTAGAATAGTAATTCTACTTCTAAAAGAAAGTTGCTAAAAGAAAGTTGAACACTTGTTTATTATAATGAGTAATGTGAAGTCGTCTCTTCGATCACCAAATATTTTTCTTTTCCATTATTCCAATCTAATCTATTGTAAAGATTCGAAATCAACAAAATCAAAAGTAAAAAGTAAGTGGACCTAACCCATTGAATCATGACTATATCCACTATTCTGATATTAAAATTGCAAATTCGATAGATATGAAATTCGAACAGTAGATCTTTTTTTATTTGATATTTGATATTTCTTTGGACTCCGCAAGAATCCGTCGATATTTCCGATTCAATCCGTTTTTTCCTAGGCGTTCCATACTAAGATACTAAGAAAGGGTGATTCCAAGTTCCAAGACAAGAGTTGTTTCCAATATGTTTCTTTTTCTTTGATTCCCGAACCAAACACAAGAAGATCAATTTTGATCTCTATCTAATTGATATCGATATAAGATTTCTATATAAATCAGATCGCGGCTTCATGTATCAAATATTTTCATATCAAGGCATACGATCTTTTTGTTTTGTTTCGACAATGTTAGGATAGTGGGTGTGAGAAAGAAACTTTCATTTACAGTCTCCTATTATTTAATTTAATATTGTATTGAATTTCAAAAATCAAAATTATAAGAGTACATAAAAATATTGATTTTTCTCAATCTCACGAACAAGATCCAAGAAGAAATAAATAGAGCGAGAGGAGTAGGTCTGGGTATCAACCGGTAAGGAGAGAGGGGATCGCTTCTTCTGAAAAGTTCTTTCAAAGAATTAATCGATCTGATTGCTGAGTCATAATAAGCAACTCATCGTTCAGTTTCAAACCAGTATTAAGTATTAACAAGAAACAATAGGAAGGAATAAACGAATTGAGTTCATGGATTTACCTAAGTCAGGCTATGAACCAATAAAGGATTTTTATCTTCGAAACCAATTAGAAGGGGCAACGTACGGTACGAGAAATCAAATCATCCCTAAATGATCGAATCCTCGAAGGACCCGGAAGTGCCATAACATAACATAAGGTGTTCGGAAATGGTTAAAGTAGTTGAATAGGAGGACCATTATGACTATAGCCCTTGGTAAATTTACCAAAGAGGAAAAGGATTTATTTGATATTATGGATGACTGGTTACGGAGGGACCGATTCGTTTTTGTAGGTTGGTCTGGCCTATTGCTCTTTCCTTGTGCCTATTTCGCTTTAGGGGGTTGGTTCACAGGCACAACCTTTGTAACTTCATGGTATACCCATGGATTAGCCAGTTCCTATTTGGAAGGCTGCAACTTCTTAACCGCCGCAGTTTCGACTCCTGCTAATAGTTTAGCGCATTCTTTGTTGTTACTATGGGGTCCTGAAGCACAAGGAGATTTTACTCGCTGGTGTCAATTAGGCGGTCTTTGGACTTTTGTTGCTCTCCACGGTGCTTTCGGACTAATAGGTTTCATGTTACGTCAATTTGAACTTGCTCGCTCTGTTCAATTGCGACCTTATAATGCAATAGCATTCTCTGCTCCAATTGCTGTTTTTGTTTCTGTATTCCTGATTTATCCACTAGGTCAGTCTGGTTGGTTCTTTGCGCCTAGTTTTGGTGTAGCAGCTATATTTCGATTCATCCTCTTTTTCCAAGGGTTTCATAATTGGACATTGAACCCATTTCATATGATGGGAGTTGCCGGTGTATTGGGCGCTGCTCTGCTATGCGCTATTCATGGTGCTACCGTCGAAAATACCTTATTTGAAGATGGTGATGGTGCAAATACATTCCGTGCTTTTAACCCAACTCAAGCTGAAGAAACTTATTCAATGGTCACTGCTAACCGCTTTTGGTCCCAAATCTTTGGGGTTGCTTTTTCCAATAAACGTTGGTTACATTTCTTTATGTTATTTGTACCAGT
>JBAMIE010000073.1:66377-68877 GCA_037177295.1 Kaempferia parviflora
CTACAGCTTATAAAAATCGTTGCTTTGGACGATGCATATGTAGAAAGCCTACTTTTTTTTTCTAGTTTTTTTCTAGTATTTATATTTAATTTACTAGTACTAGCCGATTTGATCCTTTTTTCTTTCCTTCTTTCTATAGTGGAGATAGTCGCACGTAATGACAGATCACGGCCATATTATTAAAAGCTTGTGGTAAGAATGGATTCCGTTCTAGTGCCCGAAAATAATATTCCAAAGCCTTCGTATGCTCTCCATTACTTGTGTGTATAAGGCCTATGTTATAGAGTATATAACTTCGATCATAGGGATCAATTTCTGATCGCGTAGCTTCATAATAATTTTGTAAAGCTTCCGCATAATTTCCTTCAGATTGAGCCGACATCCGTTACGGTCGTCATTCTATTCAAAGAATCCCCGTTCCAGAACCGTACTTGAGATTTTCTTTCATCTCATACGGCTCCTCCTTTCTGTGCATAGTATTAAAAGGAATAATCCATGGGATCCAAAAAAAAATATCCTTTTATGAACTGATAGGGGCTGGTATTTTTACAAGAAATCTCTAGCCATCCTTCCTGCAAGAGGTTTTTTTTCTTAACACCAATCATATAAGTGTTAGATAGAAATGGTAACTCCAACAATTTCTTTGTCCCTAACGCTCCTATTTCCAGGAATTAGTCACTTCAACGATCTTCGATGGTTATACGGGTATCCAAAATACAAACGAGATGGATGTTTGTTGTCCCAACCATTCTTCTTAGTCCCGATACAAATAAGTAAAAGGGGTAATTTATAACAAAGTTTTTGTGTTGTTGATTCCTAGGTGTAGTGCTTCTTCCCCTATGCCACCTATTAGTACTAGTAGAGTAGACTAGGATTAACCTGCAATATAGATAGAACCTATAGGTGTAACCTTTCGCTCAATACTAAAATCGACGATTGAAGCATCTGAGGCCGCATCAATCGAGGATACACGACAGAAGGCATTGTTCTATCTCCAAACTTCACCTTCACCAAGCGTAGGTTTATTTCCATATAAATTTTTTTCTTTCTATCCTCAACCTGAAATATGTCTCTTTCTCGTAAGACTGATAGCTAAAAAAAAAAAGAAATAAAAAAATCAAATCGCACCATCTCTGTAATAGGTAAATGCCTCTTTTTCTCCTGAAGTTGTCGGAATTATTCGTAATAAGATATTGGCTACAACTGAAGAGGTCTTATCAATAAAATTTCCATTTATCTGAGATCTAGGCATAATTAGCAACCCATTCTATAATTCTTCTCATTTCCCCTCGAGGAAAATGATCTCACAAACAAAGGAATTGTACAGTACGAAATAACATAAAAAGAGACTAATTAAAAAAAAAATATATATATAGATTTTCCACTCAAATTGTGCCCTGTTGGCAGGGAGAGATAGGAAATATTTGAATATGATTGGATTTCATCAAAATTTTGTAGTATTCCAATGAACGGAACTATTACTAATTTCATTTAACTAAGTTTAAAAATCAAGGACTTTATGTTCCTACACTACAGATTCTGAGAACTCGAGAAGTTTTGATTTGATCATGATTCAAAGAGGAAAAATAGAATAATTATTCTATAATAATAATAAAGTCACCATTATTTTTTGTTTGTATAACGTGTATACACTATACAATCGAAATAGAAAAACCTATGGAACAATTTATCCATTTGTAATAGATCTATGGGGTAGGTGATTAGAAGAGTTGCCGTTGAGAAATCTGGAATTGGAAAAGCATTTTTTATTCCTATAGAACCATAGTCTAAATGTAACCCTAGTATAAAATATAGATCCTTCAGTTGATTTATTCTAAGTTAAGTCATTGGTCTTATCCGGTATAATATAAATATAATAAAAATAAGAAAAGATCGTTGTCTTAACAAACATTAATGGATATCCCCCCCCCCTTTCCTTAACAAAAAAAAGAGTTTTTTATTCTTTTACCTATACTATACCTACTTTTACCTATACCTAGAATAGAAGTAAAAGGAATAATGAATATTTTTATTTGAAAATTTTAGGAAAAGTTTTACATTTTCATTAGAATAGATTGGTTGTACCTCTACTGCAATAATATGAATTACTCGCTATTCACTCGGTTTATGGTCAATAATAAGATTATGTTATGTAGGAGAGATGGCCGAGTGGTTCAAGGCGTAGCATTGGAACTGCTATGTAGGCTTTTGTTTACCGAGGGTTCGAATCCCTCTCTTTCCGTTTCTGTACCTTCATCTAATTCACCAAGGTTACTTAACACAATGTATCAAATAACAATTTATACCGTTATTTTCATTCTATAAGACCCTTATTTGATAGAGATTTTCTATTCCTAATTACTGTGGTATGTAAAAAAAAAATACCAAAAAGCGCGAAAAAGGAATGAGAGTTTTACTGCCGATTGTTGTGATACATAAATTGAAAAAATCTAGATAAAAAAGCTCTTAGCTTAAGCTTAGATTTATATTAGATATATTA
>JBAMIE010000073.1:73618-81118 GCA_037177295.1 Kaempferia parviflora
CTGGTTCCGGCGAACGAATAATCATTGAGTCCTCCTCTTTCCGGACAACACATACAAAGAGACCCGCCAACAGTCAAGTAATTAGTGAACCTATGAGAGATACTTCGAATCTAATTAGTTTCTTTCTCTTCGCTCTCTCATCTATCTATTTTGGTTAGTTATTTACTAGAGCAATTATGATCTGGAAGTCGATCCGGGGCAAGTGTTCGGATCTATTATGACATATCTAGGGGGCGCTCAACGGACCCCTTTTTATCATATAAAACTCTTTTCAGACTTTACATTGGCGCAAAAAAAGAATTTTTTGTGCAACCCGGGATATTTATATCTCAATTAGAAGTTCCTAGATGGAGTTAAGTTATTTTTTTTTTCTTACATAGAAATAGAACAAGTATTACTCTATTCCAAATCACGTAAGCAGTCATTACTTTAATAAAAATCAAATAAAGGGATCCTCCGGTATCGATATTTAAATTTAGTCATTCGAGAGTTTTCTTATTAGTTTGAATAGAAAGAAAAGAATAGCAGAAAATCAAAAAAAGTATTCTTTTCTATGCTATATCCGTGGTATATCCGTGTAACACTTATCCCTACGAAATACCAATGAAATAGAACGATTTTAGAAAAGATATAATGAAAAATTCTTTGATTGGTTCTTCCCATAGAACCAATCCATTTTATTTGACCGACGGAGCCAACAAAAACAAAAGCAAAGAATACAAAGAATTAATATTCAAAAAAAAAATGAAATTCTTTGTTCATTTTTTTTTTGATTTTTAAATAATTAGAATTTATATTAATATATATTAACTAATTTCTAGTTTTTAGAATTCAATTCTAATCTACTAATCTAATATTTATATATATATTCTTTTTTTTTCTATTTTTCTATAGAATTTCTATTTATTTATAGAAAAAAATTTCTAATCAAATTTCATAAAATTTCAAATAAACAAAGTGATAATCTAATTGATTAGAATAAAAAAAAAAGAGAGTTCTTATTCGAACCGCCTCGTAATCTTTAACCAATTCTGCGCTTCAATATAATTCCCAGGAGTAAGCGCTATAGCCTGTTTCCAATATTCAGCGGCTTGGTCGAACCAAGCCTCCGCAATTTCAGAATCTCCCTGTCGAATGGCCTGTTCTCCACGGTCGGAATAGGCGGTCAATTCCTTCCCTTGGAACCGTACTTGAGAGTTTCCTAACTCATACGGCTCGGCAGTCAATTCTTTTGGTGTCTACCCTAGCCCTACCATATATCTAACTGAATGAGATTTCTCATAGATCTATTTGATTTTTCTCGGGTTAACGTTAAACAAAAAAGGTTAATTACATGAGTTTCAAACTTGACTTTTGATTCAATTAATAATCAGTTTTCTCTTTTCTCCTACCTTCAGAAAAAGAAAGCATAGGCATTTCGAAACTCTCATTAGAATTTTCTGAAAAGGTAACTATCTCGCTTTCATATTCTATAGAAATTTATATAGAATCCTTGAAAAAGACTTCTTCCTCATAAAAAAAAGACTTACTCTCTTTGGGATCTGATGCTACACCGCTGCTCAATACCTTAGGGGATCGGCTCTATTACATAAGTCGATTCCTCATTTTTATCTCATATCATGACATAAATAAGCAGTTCTTATTGTATCGCCCAAAACCTTGTAAATTGATCTTTACGGTGCTTCCACTATCAATTAGATCTTTTCTTTTATCCATAGAATAAAATATTTAGGCATATATATTTTTTCATATTTCGAAGTTTCTTTCTTTGCTACAGCTGATAAAAATCGTTTTTTGGACGATGCAATATGTAGAAATCCTACTTTTTTTCTAGTATTTATTGTCGTATTTGCCCTTTCCTTTTATTTCTTTCTATAGTGGAGATAGTCGCACGTAATGACAGATCACAGCCATATTATTAAAAGCTTGTGGTAAGAACGGGTTTCGCTCTAGTGCCCGAAAATAATATTCTAAAGCTTTCGTATGTTCGCCGTTACTTGTGTGGATAAGGCCTATGTTATAGAGTATATAGCTTCGATCATAGGGATCAATTTCGAGTCGCATAGCTTCATAATAATTCTGTAACGCTTCTGCATAATTGCCTTCGGATTGAGCCGACATTCGTTACGGTCGTCATTCAATTAAAAGAATTCTCCGTTCCAAAACCGTACGTGAGATTTTCACCTCATACGGCTCCTCCTTTATGTGCATAATGAAAATAATCCAGAATCCATGGAATTAAAAGAAGGACGAAATATTGTCATTATGAACTGAGCGGGGCTAATGTTTTTACAAGAAATCTCTAGCTAACCCTCTTGCAAAAGATCCTTTCTTAACATCAAGCGTGCTGGTACTAGATAAAAATGTAAACTCCAACAATTTCTTTGTTCTCAACGCCCTTTAATTTCCAGGAATTAGTCACTTCAACAATCTTTGATGGTTATATGGGTATCCAAAGTACGAACGAGATGGATGTTTGTTGTCCCAACCATTTCTTTTAGTACCGATCCCGATAAAGAAAAGGAGTGCTTTATAACAAAGTTTTTGTTTTGTTGATTCCTAGGCGTAGTGCTCCTTCCTTTATGCCGCCTATTGATACTAGTGTAGTAGGATTGAACCGCGATACAGATCTATGATCTATAGGTCTAACCTTTCGCTCAATACTAGAATCAACAATTCAAGCATCTGAGGTTGCATTAATCGGGGATACACGACAGAAGGAATTGCTTTATTTTATAAACTTCACCTTCAACCAGCGTCGATTTTTTGATTTCAATAGTCTTTTTTTATATTCCGAATCATATGTCTTTTTCCTAAGGCTGAGGGCGGTAAAGTCAAAATAATAATAATCAAATCACACCATCTCTGTAATAAGTAAATGCCTCTTTTTCTCCTGAAGTTGTCGGAATTATTCGTAATAAGATATTGGCTACGATTGAAAAGGTCTTATCAATAAAATTTCCATTTATTCGCGATCTAGGCATAGGTAAAAAGAATCCATTCTATAACTCTTTTCATTACCTCTCGTGAGAAAATGATCTCACAAACAAAGGAAATGTACAGTACGAAATAACATAAAAAAAAGTAGACCTATTCAAAAAAAAAAGGATATGACTTTCTACCTCAATTTTTTTTGTCGCTTTGACAGAAAAAAAAATCAAAGAAATTATTCTAATTTCGTCGAAGTTGAAGAATCAAAGAATTTATTCTACGGATTAGGATAGATTGGGAAAATTTGAAAAGCTTTGATTCAATTTAAATTATGATCAAAATAGGAAAAAGAATCGAATAATTGTTCTATGATGAAAATGAAAATAGAATAACTGTCCTTTTTGTCTTTCGTACATAGCAAGTATACACTATCTAATCAAAAAAAAAATCCCCGGGATGCTTGCTTTAGGAATTTGTAATAGATCCACGGGGTAAAAGGTTGGTTTGGTTGTTGAGAGATCTAAAACTATAAAAGAATTTTCTAATTTTTATAGAATAGAAATGGAATTGAAGTCTAAAGAGAATTATGAGCTAAAGGTAATCATTATGTAGGAGAGATGGCCGAGTGGTTCAAGGCGTAGCATTGGAACTGCTATGTAGACTTTTGTTTACCGAGGGTTCGAATCCCTCTCTTTCCGTACCTTCACCTAATTCACCAATGTAACTAACCGCAATGTATCAAATACAAATAAGAACGGATACAAAAAAATAGTTAGACTTTTCTTTGATATAGATTCTTTTTTTTGATGTTGTTTGATATAGATTCTCTAGTCCTAATTTATGTGATACAAAAAAGAAAATACTGTAAAAAGCAGACACAGAATGGAAATTTTCATAAAAGATATGATACATGAATAGGATAGAAATCCCCGAATTAAATCCTTTGCCTTCCTTTCCTTATTTACTTAACCTTAACTTAGGCAAAAGGGAGGGGTGCAAATTTGTAAAACCCCCTTTTTTTTATATTTTAGTTAGGGTTAAATCTGACGAGAATAATATTCTACGACAAGCAATTCATTTATTTTCAAACCGACCCATTTCCTATCTATTATTTGATTGACTAATCCTTTATATTGTAATGTGTGAAGGGTCAAATGTTTTGGTAATTCCTTATGTTTGGATGAATCCAGATAATTTTGAATCAGAGCTCGAGATTTTTTTTCATCCTTCACTGAAATAATATCTCGGGGTTTGCAGCGATAATTTGGTATATCTATTATACGACCATTAACTAAAATATGTCTATGGTTAACTAATTGGCGGGCTTGAGGAATAGTCGAAGCCATGCCCAATCGAAAAAGGATGTTATCCAAACGCATTTCAAGTAATTGTAGCAAAACCGGACCGGTTGGCCCTTTTGCTTTTCCGGCAATATGAACGTATTTAAGTAATTGTCGCTCTGTAAGGCCATAATGAAAACGCAATTTTTGTTTTTCTTTTAAACGAATAGAATATTGAGAGTTTTTCCGGGGGCGCCATTGATTTCTAAGTCTAAGATCGCTTCCGGCTCTAGGGTTTTTACTAGTTAGTCCTGGTAAAGCTCCCAGACGGCGTATTTTTTTGAAACGAGGTCCTCGATAACGTGACATAAAGACTCCTTATTTATTTTATAAATTTGATTGAAATTTCATAAATAAAAAAATTAAAACTGAACTAAATGAAGCGAAATCCCATGAAATGAAGTATTGTACTACAAACAAATAGGAATGAGATGAATTAGATCAATCTACATATTTTTTTTTATTGATTTTTTTGTTTGTATTTTTTGATTGTATAGATATACAATCAAAATCGATATACAATCAAAAAATACAAATCTATTTATTAGATAACTTCTATATATTGATATAGAAATAGAAAGTTAGAAATAGAAAATATAGATAATTTATATAGGTAAATAAAACCAAAAGAAAACCCTTTCTTTTTTTTGTTCTTGATTTATTCTCCAAAGAAAAGATATAACTCCGCCATTCAGAATTGGAAGTTTCTAAGACATAATAAAGAGATTTTTGACCTTTGGAAAAAAAAAGATGAAGAAGCTCTTTCAATCTTCTTTGATTTCCAAAAATCTTATCAATCATGTAAAAAAGAAAACAAATAGAAAAAGCCGGCTATCGGAATCGAACCGATGACCATCGCATTACAAATGCGATGCTCTAACCTCTGAGCTAAGCGGGCTTAAATAAAAGAAATTTTGCATACATGGGAATTAGGAAAACTCTTAGGATTTTATCTATTAACGATAACTTCTATTTTATTTAAATGTTAAATAACAATCAAATTGAATAATTTCAAATTGAATTTCTTTCGTTAGATTTAGTTTAGAGTTCTAAATCAAATCTATAAATAGAATCTACTAATTAGATTAGTAAGTGAGGATCCTTTTAGAGATTTTTTTTAATTTCTAATGCTCTAATTATTTTATATATTATAAGTCTAAATAATTAAAGTCTAAATACTAAATCTAAATGATTCAACTTTTTTTTAGACTTTAGACTAAATAATTAGAAATAAAAAATAATAAATAGAAATAAATGGAATAATTAGTTAGAACTAGAATACTATAAATGATAAAAATGCTAAATCAAATTTCTATTTTGAATTATGTTATGGTATGGCTATATAGAGGGTCTTGCTCAAATGTGTCTAAGAAGAAAAGGGGGGGGGATAAAAATCAAAATGAAATGAAAGAGGCAACCAAAATAAAGGCAATCCAGATAATAATGAGATACTCCTATCTTTTGTTTTCATTCGGAAGGGGGGCAGCAGCTAAGACTAAAACAAAGAATCGATCGTTGTAGTATTCCAAAAATTGACAGAAAAAGAACAGTAAGAGAAAGATATATATGTTATTTAGTGTATATCCATCGATATTTGAATTGCAAATAGAGAAATGATAGAATCACTTCTGATTGGACCAAATAAATACGGGTCCACGATACAGACGAAAGAAGATAGGCAAGAAATCAAATGGGGCAAAACCTTTCGATATAAGAATCAGTATCTAAAAAATTCAGCGGTTCCGCATAGCATAAAAATAAATTTTAAATAAATGAAATAAAAAAGGAGGGAGAAGGGCACCATAATGAGATTGAATCTCAAAACGCAGGGGGGATATGGCGAAATTGGTAGACGCTACGGACTTAATTGGATTGAGCCTTAGTATGGAAACCTACTAAGTGAGAACTTTCAAATTCAGAGAAACCCTGGAATTAAAAACGGGCAATCCTGAGCCAAATCCTGTTTTACAAAAATAAACAAAGGTTCGGAAAGAAAGAATTAAAAAAAAAAGGGGGGATAGGTGCAGAGACTCAATGGAAGCTGTTCTAACAAATGGGGTTGACCACCTTTCCGTTAGTAAAGGAATCCTTCTATCGAAATTCCAGAAAGGATGAAGGATAAACCTATACGCATACCTAAAGGTAATGAAAAACTATCTCAAAAAAGAGGACCAAAGCCCTTTTATATTATATATTTTTATGAAAAATAGAAATATAAAGAATTGTTGTGAATTGGTATTGATTCCAAGTTGAAGAAAGAATCGATTACAACATTCATTAATAAAATTATTCACCCCAAAGTTTGATAAATCTTTTGAAGAACGGATTAATCGGACGAGAATAAAGATAGAGTCCCGTTCTACATGTCAATATCAATACTGACAAGAATGCAATTTATAGTAAGAGGAAAATCCGTCGACTTTGAAAATCGTGAGGGTTCAAGTCCCTCTATCCCCAACCTCCAAAACCCGCTGACGCTCTACCTATTTTTTTTTTTGATTTCTACCTATTTTTTATCTTACCCTCTCCTTTTGTTAGTGGTTCAAAGTTACTTATCTTTCCCATTCATCCTATTCTTTTCCATTTTACAGGCGTATCCGAGCATCATTTTTTCTCTTAACACAAATATAGGTACAAATCAACATTTTTGAGTAAGGAATACCCATTTGAATGATTCAAAATCATTACTCAGACTGAAACTTACATACAAAGTCGTCCCTTCGAAGATTCTGTCAATTCCCGTTCGCTACTTTGACTTTGATTTTATTTGAATACTTTTTTTCGTCTTTTTTTTTTCATTTTATTTTGATTTTTTCATTTTTACAAGTCCTCTATAAAAATGAGGATGATGTCTTGGTAATGGTCGGGATAGCTCAGCTGGTAGAGCAGAGGACTGAAAATCCTCGTGTCACCAGTTCAAATCTGGTTCTCGACATATGATTAATTCATATGAGGATCTATTCTACAAATTCATTGATATGGATCAACATAATACATAGTTATCCCTCTGGGTGTCTGTAAATGTACCTTTTTCTATTTTGTAGTTCTTTTCTATTTTATAGAAGTTCTTTTCTATTTTATAGATTAGTAAAGAGTCTATTATATTATATATGTAGTGAAAGAAAAAAATTGGATTCTCTTTTCTCTTCCTTCTAAGTGATGTGCGCGATACAAAGTTCACGGCACAGAACCCCTTTTATTTTAGTTCATCCTATCGGCTCGCCTCGCC
>JBAMIE010000073.1:83618-90781 GCA_037177295.1 Kaempferia parviflora
ACAGATCGAACTAATTATTATCAAAATGGATTCGAACTCTTTCAAAGACCCAACATGCATTTTTTTTGCATTGGGCTCTTTCATTAGCTGATATAAATATCAGCTAGTCTGCCATATTTTTACCTAAAAGAAAAATAAGAAGATGGCTCCGTGTGCTCTCATTGATTATTGGGGTTCTGATACAGGAGCACTACCAAAGTGTTTCAGAGAAGGGGATTATCTTGACGTAGGTTTGCCTTTGGCTTAGATCAACCTAAGTTAAATGGAATCTCTATCATCCTATCCTGATTCAAAAATCAAACATGAAACTTCTTACACCGTAAGATTCATAGGACGAAAAGAGAATTTTTGAGGTCCTTATACTCATTAACCTAGCATTGAATAGACCGGGTATTCACCCTATCAATATCTCAAATCAATAATGGGTTGGATTTCTTTTGCTCCTACCTAAACGGCACCCAATCGAACCGAATCATTTGTCAGGCTATTGTTCTCTTGTTTTGTTCCCTAAAAGGCATGGAGTAAGACATCGACTTATCAAAAAGATCAATTCTTTTGATTTGATTGCACGATAGACTCCTCTGAAAAACATTGGCGCGCGTGTAAACGAGGTGCTCTACCTAACTGAGCTACAGCCCTTCCTTATGTTTGTGATACATATTTATTGGATTTATACTATTATGTTCTGTATATAATTTCTTGTCAAGATGAATAGTACATGATCTAGCATCATATCTCTTTCATCATATCTCTTTAGTCTCTTTTCTTTGATTGGTATTGCTTCGAAGTAATATTGAATTTATAATCCATCGATGGGAGAGGTCCCTTTTCTTGCTATTTATGATGATAAATGGCCTACTTAACTCAGTGGTTAGAGTATTGCTTTCATACGGCAGGAGTCATTGGTTCAAATCCAATAGTAGGTAGAACTTATTAGATACCATTGACCTCGGTCTCTAATAAGTTTTTCTACCCACCTTCTTTTAGTGATTTTGTATCTTTTTCATCCTATTCTATTTCAGTTTCAAATTTTGAAAATTTTCATTATATATTAAAAAAAAATTTCACTTGATTCTATTTAATTAGCAGAGTTAGACAAAATGGGGTGTATAAACATAAGTTTTTTTTATTTTATACAGAAATTCTTTCGATTATTTGGGTACACTGACTAGTTACGAAATCGAATCGATAGCCTCTACGCGTGTCCTAGCTCGTCTGAGAGCTAGATTTGCCTCAATTCTTTGTCGCCTGCCTTCAGCTTTCTTCAGGTTAGCTTCCGCTATTTTAAGAGTTTGCTGAGCTTCTTGTGGATCAATGTCACTACCCTTCTCCGCATCATTTACTAAAATAGTGATCTCATTATTTCCTATTCTAGCAAAACCACCCATCATAGCCATCGTTAACCATTGATCGTTAAGGTGTATTCTCAAAATACCTATATCTACAGCTGTGGCAATAGGCGCGTGATTTGGTAATACCCCAATTTGCCCACTATTAGTAGATAAAATGATTTCTTTCACTTCTGAATCCCAAACAATTCGATTAGGGGTGAGTACACAAAGATTTAAGGTCATTTCTTCAATTTGCTCTCCATTTCTAAGTTGGTAGCCTTCGCAGTAGCTTCATCGATGTTACCTACCAAATAAAAGGCCTGCTCAGGAAGACCGTCTAATTCTCCGGAAAGGATCAATTTAAACCCTCTAATTGTTTCTGCTAGACCAACATATTTCCCTGGGGAACCGGTAAATACTTCCGCTACGAAAAAGGGCTGTGATAAGAAACGCTCAATTTTTCGCGCTCTTGCTACAGTTAATCGATCCTCTTCGGACAATTCGTCCAACCCAAGGATAGCTATAATGTCCTGAAGTTCTTTGTACCGTTGTAAGGTTTGCTTAACTTTTTGCGCAGTTTCATAATGTTCGTTACCAACGATCCGAGGTTGGAGCATAGTTGATGTTGAATCTAAAGGATCCACAGCTGGGTAGATACCCTTAGCAGCTAATCCTCTTGATAGGACGGTAGTAGCATCTAAATGTGCAAATGTTGTGGCAGGAGCAGGGTCGGTCAAATCATCCGCAGGTACATAAACTGCTTGAATAGAAGTTATGGATCCTTTTTTAGTAGAAGTAATTCTTTCTTGTAAAGAACCCATTTCAGTACTAAGGGTGGGTTGATAACCCACAGCGGAGGGCATTCTACCCAATAAGGCGGATACTTCGGATCCTGCTTGGACAAAACGGAAGATATTGTCGATAAATAGAAGTACGTCTTGTTCATTAACATCTCGGAAATATTCTGCCATAGTTAGGGCAGTCAACCCAACTCTCATACGAGCTCCCGGTGGTTCATTCATTTGACCGTAAACTAGAGCCACTTTTGATTCCGCAAGATCTTTTTCATTAATTACTCCAGATTCTTTCATTTCCATGTAAAGATCATTTCCTTCGCGAGTACGTTCACCTACTCCGCCAAATACAGATACACCCCCATGAGCTTTGGCAATGTTGTTGATCAATTCCATAATGAGTACTGTTTTCCCTACCCCAGCCCCCCCGAATAGCCCGATTTTTCCTCCACGACGATAAGGAGCTAAAAGATCTACTACTTTAATTCCTGTTTCAAAAATAGATAATTTTGTATCTAATTGTATAAAAGCGGGTGCGGATTTATGAATAGGGGATGTTGTGCGAGTATCCACAGGACCTAAATTATCAACGGGCTCTCCAAGCACGTTGAAAATTCGTCCTAGGGTTGCTCCTCCAACCGGAACACTTAGAGGAGTTCCCGTGTCAATCACTTCCATTCCTCTCATTAGACCATCTGTAGCACTCATAGCCACAGCCCTAACTCGATTATTTCCTAATAATTGCTGTACTTCACAAGTCACATTAATTTGTTGACCAGCAGTATCTCGACCCTTAACTACCAAAGCGTTGTAGATATTAGGCATCTTGCCCCGAGGAAAGACTACATCTAGTACTGGACCAATAATTTGAGAAATACGTCCCAGATTTTCTTTTTCAAGCGTGGAAACCCCAGGACCTGAAGTAGCAGGATTTATTCTCATAATAAGTGGTGAACTATGTCAATTTTTTTTTCGAAAATTATCTAATAAAAAAAATCTTCGATAGCAAGTTGGTCGGTTAATTCATTCAATAAGAAATGGGAGGGAGTTATCACTCAATTTCGTCCGTTAGTATCATGAATGCAATTCATTTGTTTACTTATTCTATCCAATTTCAATGAAGGAATTTTCAAGTTGAACCGACCCATTTTCAAAATATCAACTGGATGAATAAAAATATTGAAAAAGTCTTTCATTTGTCTATCATTATAGACAATATGGCCCATCTTATCTATGGAATTCGAACTTGAACTCTATTTACGATTTTTTATTTATATCTCATTAGCCCCTATTTCATATTTGAATTTTCATTTTAGCATATCAATGCAATGGATTTTTACGTTCGGCCTATTCCCCCTTTTTTATATCTATACCCCCTTTTTTTTCGTGGACGAATTCCGCATATTTTCACATAGAGGATTTACATATACAACATATATTACTGTCAAGAGTGAATTTCTTATTTATAGTTCTATGAAATAAACAAAAAAAGAAGGGATTCGGAATTTCATCCGGTTAGGATCGCTCTAAACCAGCCCATTATGTATATGATTTAGCATGCCAACTATTAAACAACTTATTAGAAAGGCAAGACAGCCAATCAGAAATGTCACGAAATCCCCTGCTCTTCGGGGATGTCCTCAACGTCGAGGAACATGTACTAGGGTGTATGTGCGACTCGTTCCGATCATGAGCTGAGAGAAAAGTAAACCTTTTTTCAGTATCAATGATCAGTACCAGTGAATAGGGTTCTTCTCTTCACTATCTAAAAAAGATGGATTTACCATCTCTTACGGTGTATCAAATTTATGGTTTCCATTGGTGCAAATCCAATCACTTCAATTTGTAATTTAAGATGAGAAAAAAGTATCCATTGGTAGCAAATGATTATCCATTAAGCGGTTCAAATCCTATTTGAAAAAGAAAAAAAATTATGCTTCCAAGAACGGACTAAGAAGGTCAGCTACCTAACTCATTTTCATAATTAAATACCGTTACTGTATAAGATAGGTCTCTGATTGTGAAAGATCTATTACTGGACATAGGGGGTAGAGCCAAAAAGTGTGAATTGTACAAGTTACCCATAGCATTCATTGATTAAATGAAGTAAGGAGCTCCGGTGTATAGAGAGGGCCTCACCGTTTAAGAAGTAATCATAGAGACGATGGAACCCACTAGTTAGCCATTTCTATTTACTACTTTTTGAGTGATTAGGCTTTTTTTTATACCTAATATTTAATTATTTCAAGGCAAAATAAAATGCCTAGAACTAGAAAAAAAGGAAAAAAATCGTGGTCGGGACGGTTATAGTAGCAAAAGCCATTGGAATTTTGATTTTATACATTGGAAGAATCCGTTTTGTTATTAATAGACTAGTAAAGGGCAAAAGAATAACTGAAAGAAAGAATGAGTTATTCATCAAAGTTTCTTTTCTTCAATGACCAGAATTAAACGGGGATATATAGCTCGGAGACGTCGAACAAAAATGCGTTTCTTTGTATTAGGTTTTCGAGGGTCTCATTCAAAACTTACTCAAACTATTATTCAACAAAGAATAAAAGCTTTGTTTTCGGCGCATCGGGATAGAGGTAGGAAAAAAAGAGATTTTCGTCGTTTGTGGATCACTCGAATAAATGCAGCAATTCGCGGGAGGTTGCTATCCTATAGGTATAGTACACTAATACACAATCTGTACCGGAAGCAGTTGCTTCTTAATCGTAAAATACTTGCACAAATAGCTATATTAAATAGGAATTGTCTTTATACGATTTCCAATGCGATTTTTTAATTAAAAAAAAAGAAAAAGAATAAGTGGATCGGAAGGAATCCACCGGAATACTTTTAATGGAGTTTCCTCAAGAATAAACTCGGAGAGGGTAGAATAGAAATTAGTACGAAAAAAAAATGATGATAAGGTCATCAAAACAAAAAGAGCAAAGACAAGACGCTCAAAAAAAAAGATTGATTTTCCTTTCCCGACTCGATTCTTTCTTTTATTTTTATTTCTTTCTTATTCTTACGACACTACAATTGAATTTCATTTTGTTTGATTATCAGATTTTTCGAATAAAACATCAACCTACGTTTGAGTTCGGATTTGAATTTTGATTCAATTGAAAATTGAAGGATAAGCCCATTTCAATTTTATTTAGTTCTAGTTCTAAGACTTCTAGTTCTAGCGGTCGATTTCCTTCTTTCAAATCGTTTCGCATACTTATTATTACGAATTGCATACTTATTAGTACGAAAGGGTAACAAAGATAAAATACGAGCCCTTTTTATAGCAATAGTAATTAATCGTTGTTGTTTTAAAGTCAATCTATTTACTCGCCTAGATAATATTTTTCCTTGTTCACTAATAAATCGACTAATTAAACTTATGTTTCTATAATGAATTCGATCCCCCGATTGGATCGGGGGCAAACGCCTACGAAAAGATCGCTTGGATTTATTCATGATACGAAAAGATCGCTTGGATTTATTCATGATTTGTTTATTCCTTATCTCTCAAAATAAAAATCCTATCCTTATCTATATTTCTAAAATTCTAAAATATTATTTAGTCCTATTTGGATCGTACCGAATTATGGAATTTATAGGATTTGCTTTGTTTATTATTTTAAATTTATGTATATGTAATAATTATATAGAAATAATGTAATAATGAAAATGAATTCAAATAAAAAAAAGAATAATATATTCTATGTACTAATAGTTATATTACATATAACTAATTCTATACCTAAAGTAAGTCATATTTTCATATTCCTTGGGAGAGTGGTGACATATGACATATAGGCAGCACTCGATTTGATCTATTTCTTTATCTCCCCGTGAGTTGTATGTTCGTAACAATAGGGACAGAATTTCTTCAATTCCAATCGACTAGGCGTATTGTGTCGATTTTTTTGAGTGATATATCTGGAAATGCCCGTTGATTCCTTATTAACACCGTTTCGAACACAACTGGTACATTCCAAAATAATCGTTACTCGGACATCTTTACTCTTAGCCATGAACCCCCCTTTGGTTTTAATCTACCCCACCCTATCTCGTTGATTTTCCGGTCAAAAACGAATAAGAAAAAAATAGAAGTTGCTAACTAAAAATCAAATTATGAATGATGATTTTGTTGTAATCAATTGAAATCAATATTAATAATATAGTAAATAATAAGTAATACAATGATTTCTAACTTTATTTAGAATCAAAATTTAGAATAGAATCACAGTGGAGTATTTCATTGACACATTTTGTAGAATATTTTGTAGAATACGTGTTTTGTTGCCTTAGCCGCATTTCTGTTTTCGTTCGACTAGTCATTTAATTGGAGCCCGAACCCAAGTTTCGGTGCGGGTGAATCTACTATTTTTTCCCCCTACCCTCCCTTATTTGATCTAATTCTAAAAAACGAAAAAAAATGGGGGGATAGTCACAGATATTTGATTGTATCTCTAATCTCCTTCACCCCGTCCCACGGCAATAAAGAACTAGAATGAAAAAAAAGGAAATGTCAACGCATCCGGGAATAAACGATTGATCTCTATCAATAAACCCGCTAAAGAACCAAACCATAGAGTACTTAGTACTGGTGCTACAGAAAGATATGTTTTTAGATCTCGCATTTTAAATCCCCCTTCTTTATTGTATTACAATATGGTACTAGATATATAATCAGATGAATATTTAGTTAAGGACCACTTCCATTTGTCTATTTGTATGCGGAATCCCTAATTCAAATTAAAATGTACAATGATTCGATAGATAAGATTTTCCTTTTCTTAAAACAGAAAAATATGTAACTTTCCACCCAAGAATTTCCACGAAAAATATTTCTTTCTTAATAAATTTATTATAAGATCCTTATATGATATGAGACAAAAAGGGGGAATGGCAAGATAAACTGATATTGTATCAATAGAGGAACTAAAAGTGTGGAAAACAAGACAGGGATTCTCTATAATGACACTGTAGACCAATTGAAAGGGATGTAGCGCAGCTTGGTAGCGCGTTTGTTTTGGGTACAAAATGTCACGGG
>JBAMIE010000073.1:93381-95881 GCA_037177295.1 Kaempferia parviflora
TCACCAAATCTCTAATTGTATTTTTTTCTTTATAGTTAAAATCAATAATAATAAGATGAATGAGACTTCAATTACTATGTTATATCTATAAGAGAACGTGAATATCTTGAGTTGTCGAAGTAAAGATTAGTTTCGTATTATTTAATGAGCATCTTGTATTTCATAAAAATTGGGGGCAATATAATCCTTACGTAAGGGCCATCCTACCCAACTTTCAGGCATTAAGATACGCTTTAGACGTGGATGATTATCATAAGAAATTCCCAACATATCATAAGATTCCCTTTCTGGAAAATCCGCACTTTTCCAAACCCAGAAAACAGATGGAATTCTAGGATTTATCCTTGGGGCAAATACTTTTATGCATACCTCTTCCGGTTGATCTATACCATACTCGATTCTCGTAAGATGATACACACTAGCTAACAGTCCGCCGGGGGCTACATCATAAGCACATTGGGAACGTAGATAAGTGTAACCATATACATATAAAATGACTGCAATGGAATGCCACTCCTCAGGCTTTATTTGTAAAGTCTCTATTCCTTGGTAATCGAAACCCAAAGATCTATGAACCAGTCCATGTTTGACGAGCCACGAAGACAAACGACCCTGCATCTTTTTTATCCCCCCCCATTTTTTTTATTTTTTTTGTATAAGTATTTCTCATTTACAATGAAAAATTTATGAAGATTCACTCGTTCTTTGTTATTCTGTACAAAAGTATACTGCCTACTTCACTAATTCGTAGGAAGATACTGAACTTTTGTATTTGAAAAAAGTTTCAGGAGGGATGATCTCTGAAGTAGATGATGGTTGATAGAGTAATCCTTGATCGTAATTTCCAGTATGAGTACTTGGGCCAACATGAAATTTATGGTTGGTAGTAAAACACCGATTCTCCTCTTGAGACTTAATTCGATCTTCATAGATTTCTCGAGAGATTTTCTTACGAAGTTTTGTTATAGCATCTATAACAGCCTCGGGTTTAGGTGGACACCCCGGCAAATACACATCGACAGGAATTAACTTATCGACTCCCCGAACAGTACTATAAGAATCGGTACTGAACATCCCTCCTGTAATTGTACATGCTCCCATAGCAATAACATATTTTGGTTCCGGCATTTGCTCATATAATCTTACTAAAGAAGGAGCCATTTTCATTGTTACCGTCCCCGCTGTTAAAATTAAGTCTGCCTGTCTAGGACTAGATCTTGGTACCAGTCCATAACGATCAAAGTCGAATCGTGAACCTATTAATGAAGCGAATTCAATGAAGCAACAACTCGTACCATAGAGAAGCGGCCATAAACTGGAGAGTCTTGACCAATTTGAAAGATCATTTGATGTAGTTGAAATAACTGAAGTTTGGGTTGTTCGATCAAGTAAGGGAAACTCGATGGAATTCATAACTGTCTCAATATTTTTTTTTAATTGTCTCAATATTCAAAAACTAAGACCATTCCAATGCTCCTTTTCGCCATGCATAAACTAAACCGACAATTAGGATAAGCACGAAAATGAAAGCTTCTATAAAGACGGATACCCCCAATACATCAAAACTCATTGCCCATGGATAAAGAAAAACCGTTTCAACATCAAAAACAACAAAAACTAGAGCAAACATATAATAACGGATTCGAAATTGTACCCAAGCATCGCCCATTGGTTCTATTCCCGATTCATAACTCGAAAGTTTCTCTGGCTCTTTGCTAAGAGGGGCTAAAACTCCAGAAATTAGAAATGCCAAAATAGGAATAACACTTGATATTATTAGAAATACCCAGAAAATATCATATTCGTAAAGCAGAAACATAAACGTACTCCTATCAATGTGGAAAATATACCTGATTAGTCGATTCGATTCGAATTGAAATGAATTTTTTAAGTAATCCTCAAAACAACAATTCATTTTTTTTGTATCGAATCACCTCCTTTCGTTTGTTTGCTTCGGTACATGTCTCGTTTGAAGATTCATACAAACAATAGAATCCTATTTATATTTATATAATAATCCATAATAAATATATATTCTTTAATTATATATTTAATATAGAGAGGAGATATATAGTAGGAAGTTCTATTTAGGAACTTTTAGTGATTGAATAAGGAAAAAGAAGACGACTACTTTAGTTTTATGCTTTACTAGATAAGGTATACCAAGAGAAAAGCCTATTTGACAATGTTTACAATGAAAGTTACCAACGATCTTCGTTTCTCAAACTCTAGCTTGTCCACAAATCAAATACAGTAAGTCGTTCTTAGATCCATGTGATTTACTAGTGCATTCGATTTGCATTGGGTTATGGTGGAGTTTTTAACCGGTTTCATGTCATGATTTTGACTCCAAAAATTTACTAGAATTGGGTAGGTATCCCAAAGAGAAGAAGTATTACTAATTCAGAGAACTAATTCAGAGAAGAAGTATTACTAATTCCTTTATTTTGTATGGGAAAATATGAAAATTTTCATATGTAATTCATCTACAAAGATAAGA
>JBAMIE010000073.1:103381-128276 GCA_037177295.1 Kaempferia parviflora
AATTAGAAGAATGTATTTTTCTTTGGTAACATAAGATCAAATTGTAGAAAGAATCATGCGGAGAAATTTTTTTTACCGATATTCCTGATTAGAAATTAGGAAACCCCTATCAAACAAAATAAATCAAACAAAATAAAAGAGCGAATTATTTCTTCTGCAAAATTTGGCAAGGGGAATAAAATGAATTTCATGCTCCTCTTCTTACATTCCATGTGTATAGATAATTCAACTATAACAAATAGCGGCATAGAGTCTTGCATCTTTCTAAATCTCTAGAGGATCTATAGTTTTACTAAGAATCCCTGTTGTTGGATCGGATTATAACAAACTTTTTGGGAATTTTTAAGAAAATCTTTAGTAAATTTTTATTTTAATAAAATAATAAAAAAAATAAAATTATAAGACAAGATAATAAATAAAATATTACAAAAGTCTATTATGATACATATATTTCATGTCGAAAGATGAGTAAATTTAATTTGACATTCCTTATATATCCTCACGTAGATATTACTTAGTATAATTATATATGAATTAGTATAATTATAAGATACCTTTTATAACAATCAATAAATAACAGGTACAAATATTAATATAACAATTAATATACCAATAAATAACAGGTACAAATATTAAGTCGAGGTATCCATTCTATGACAACTCTCACCACCTTCCCCTCTATTTTTGTGCCTTTAGTGGGCCTAGTATTTCCGGCAATTGCAATGGCTTCTTTATCTCTTCATGTTCAAAAAAACAAGATTTTTTAAATATGCTAGTGCCGTCTCTTTTTTTTTTTTACTTAGACTTTGACGATAACACAGCTATCTATTTAGTAGACTCGAGTCTAACATGTGGCTTACTCCAAACATAAGCGATTAGACATGCGTAAACATGATATCTGAGGAAATCAATTATACGTATTTGAAAATAGAAAAGATATAACAGAGCAGGCGACGAATGTTTGAGATGTAAAGTCAATATATCTATATGGATGTAGGTATCTATAGGGAATCATGGAAAGGTGATGTTATTATTTTAGATCGAAGTAATTCGATGAATTACTCCTAAAGTAAAGGTTCACATCAAAATAGTGCTAGTTGATTAGAGTTACTTCGGAAACAAAAAAAGTAAAATCGATTTTTGTTATTCTATCAATTCCAATAAAATGCAACGAGATCTAGTATGAGTTGGCGATCAGAACGTATATGGATAGAATTTATAAGAGGATCTCGAAAAATCAGCAATTTCTGCTGGGCCTTTATCCTTTTTTTAGGTTCATTAGGGTTTTTATTGGTTGGAACTTCCAGTTATCTTGGTAGGGATTTGATATCTTTATTTCCGTCTCAGCAAATCATTTTTTTTCCACAGGGGATCGTGATGTCTTTTTATGGGATCGCAGGTCTCTTTATTAGCTCCTATTTGTGGTGCACAATTTTGTGGAATGTAGGTAGCGGTTATGATCGATTCGATAGAAAAGAAGGAATAGTGTGTATTTTTCGTTGGGGGTTTCCTGGAAAAAATCGTCGAATCTTCCTCCGATTCCTTATGAAAGACATTCAGTCCATCAGAATAGAAGTTAAAGAGGGTATTTATGCACGTCGTGTCCTTTATATGGAAATCAGAGGCCAAGGGGCCATTCCTTTGACTCGTACCGATCAGAATCTGACCCCACGAGAAATTGAGCAAAAGGCTGCCGAATTGGCCTATTTCTTGCGTGTACCAATTGAAGTTTTTTGAAAAAGAAAGTTAAGAATGAATGCTTTCTTAGTTCGTAGCAAGAGGGATAAAACTCAAATGAAAGAATAATCTTTTTTATAGACCATAGTAATAGTATAACTTAACTGGAATTTCTTCAGAATGCTCGTTTGAGCCAAAACAAAAGCAGACGTATACGGAACAGCCATAAAACTGTCCTTGTCCAAAATTTTTATGCGTATGTAAATCAACTCCACAGTAACAAAAGTGGATTCTTTTTATTTTCTTTCTGTATTATTTCGAAATTCAAGGATTAACTAATGAATCACAAATCAAAAACTAAAAAACAGGGAATGGATTCATAATAGTATCCATATGACTTGTAATCGAACTTATGTTTGATATAAATATTAGTAGTGTATAGAGTTAACGAATGAAGTGAGTTCATAAAAAAATAAAAGACGAAAAAATGGCAAAAAAGAAAGCATTCATTCCCCTTCTATATCTTGCATCTATAGTATTTTTTCCCTGGTGGATCTCTCTTTCATTTAAAAAAAGCCTAGAATCTTGGGTTACTAATTGGTGGAATACTAGTCAATCCGAAATTTTTTTGAATGATATTCAAGAAAAGAGTATTATAAAAAAAGTTATAGAATTAGAGGAACTCTTTCTCTTGGACGAAATGCTAAAGGAATACCCAGAAACACATCTACAAAAGCTTCGTATCGGAATCTACAAAGAAACGATCCAATTGATCAAGATGCACAATGAGGATCGTATACATACGATTTTGCACTTCTCGACAAATATAATCTGTTTCGTTATTCTAAGTGGTTATTCTATTCTTGGTAATGAAGAACTTGTTATTCTTAACGCTTGGGTTCAAGAGTTCCTATATAACTTAAGCGACACAATAAAAGCTTTTTCTATTCTTTTATTAACTGATTTATGTATAGGATTCCATTCGCCCCATGGTTGGGAACTAATGATTGGTTCTGTCTACAAAGATTTTGGATTTTCTCATAACGATCAAATTATATCCGGTCTTGTTTCCACTTTTCCAGTCATTCTTGACACAATTTTCAAATATTGGATCTTCCGTTATTTAAATCGTGTATCTCCGTCACTTGTAGTGATTTATCATGCAATGAATGACTGAAAAATCTAATGTTTTACTTATGTAAAACATTCAAAATTTTACTTATTCCTTCTACCCATCCAGAAGGATGCCTTCTATATTCGAGTAACATTATTTCAGTAAATAGCAGAATCATGGATAGGGAACTATACTAGGGACCTACCGAATTTTATTGTATAAATTTTTGGGCTCAATGATTGGACCATGCAAACTAGAAATACCTTTTCTTCGATAAAGGAAGAGATTACTCGATCTATTTCCGTATCACTCATGATATATATAATAACTTGGGCACCCGTTTCAAATGCATATCCCATTTTTGCACAGCAGGGTTATGAAAATCCACGAGAAGCAACCGGCCGTATTGTCTGTGCCAACTGCCATTTAGCTAATAAGCCCGTGGATATCGAGGTTCCACAATCGGTACTTCCTGATACTGTATTTGAAGCAGTTGTTCGAATTCCTTATGATATGCAACTGAAACAAGTTCTTGCGAATGGTAAAAAGAGCGGTTTGAATGTGGGGGCTGTTCTTATTTTACCCGAAGGGTTTGAATTAGCCCCCCCCGATCGTATTTCTCCCGAGATTAAAGAAAAGATGGGCAATCTGTCTTTTCAGAGCTATCGTCCCACTAAAAAAAATATTCTTGTGATAGGGCCTGTTCCTGGTCAGAAATATAGTGAAATCACTTTTCCTATTCTTTCTCCGGACCCTGCTACTAAGAAAGATGCTCACTTCTTAAAATATCCTATATACGTAGGCGGGAACAGGGGAAGGGGTCAGATTTATCCCGACGGGAGTAAGAGTAATAATAATGTTTATAATGCTACAGCAGCAGGTATAGTAAGCAAAATAATACGAAAAGAAAAAGGAGGATATGAAATAACCATAGTGGATGCAGCGGATGGGCGTCAAGTGGTTGATATTATACCTCCAGGACCAGAACTTCTTGTTTCAGAGGGCGAATCTATCAAACTTGATCAACCATTAACGAGTAATCCTAATGTGGGAGGGTTTGGTCAGGGAGATGCAGAAATAGTCCTTCAAGATCCATTACGTGTCCAAGGCCTTTTGTTCTTTTTTGCATCTGTGATTTTGGCACAAATCTTTTTAGTTCTTAAAAAGAAACAGTTTGAAAAGGTTCAATTGTCCGAAATGAATTTCTAATTCTGCGTATTTTTGAACATCAAGTTCCTCAAAGATCCCTATTCTTGTTTTCAATTTTTCCCGGTTTATCAGAAACTTTTTTTCGATTTATTACATAAGTAGTGAACAAATTCAATGAATTTCTAAATTTTCTTTTATATTCAAATAACTAGTAACTAGAGAAAATTCTATTAGTATATAATAGAATAGGGTTTGTGATTGTGATATCTGATCGCTAGAAATATATTAGTTTTTTATTGTGATTGTGTCATCCAGAAAGAGGGAATCGAGTGATTCTCTCTTTCTTTTTTTTCGCTTTGAACGTATCGACCGATACGATTGCGAAAGAGATGGTCTGAATCAATTTTTTTAAGCAATTCAGAATCAGAAAGAAATTAAGTTTTTTGAAACATTGGAAAGATCCATTTTCTCATTTATATGAATAAATTATTATAATTAGTAAGAGCTCAACGGGACCTACCCCCTCTTTTTTTCTGATTCGAGGGGGATCCTGTTGAGTTCTTACGCTTTCATGTCTACAACTCAGTTCATCCGATTATTACAGAGATGAACCTAATCCAGAATATGAACCATAAAAGAAAATACCGATTAAACCGATCACAGGAATACCAGTTACAGTACCTATTATCCAAAGAGGAATCCTTCCAGTAGTCTCGGCCATTTGTCCCACTTCCCTCCCCATTTCATCAAGTGGTCGTGCTAGAGACAGAAACAGTCATAGATAATTATGAGATGATATCCTTCCGAATGGGATAAGATAATTCGTACTATTATTTAGTATTTTCTTTTATTTAATTGAAGAAATAATTGGAAAATAAAACAGCAAGTACAAAAATGAGTAATAACCCCCAGTAAAGACTGGTACGATTCAATTCAACATTTTGTTCGTTCGGATTTGATTGTGTCATAGCTCTATAATTCGGATTAGGTTTATCGTTGGATGAACTGCATTGCTGATATTGACCCTAAAAAAGAAACGGTAGGTACAGCTAGTCCGTGAACAGCCAACCATCGCACTGTAAAAATAGGATAAGTTTTATCGATAGTCATTTGGTCCTCCTAAAAAGATCTACTAAATTCATCGAGTTGTTCCAAAGAATCAAAACGTCCTGTTATTAATGGAATTCCTTGTCGGCTCTCTGTAAAATACTCATTTGGACGAGGGCTTCCAAAAACATCGTAAGCTAAACCCGTGCTGACGAATAACCAACCCGCAATGAATAGAGAAGGTATAGTAATGCTATGAATGACCCAGTATCGAATACTGGTGATAATATCAGCAAAAGAACGTTCTCCTGTGCTTCCAGACATGCTGAGCTCCACATATTCTTGTACAGTCAAAAGGGGATCGATTCCGTAAAAGATGAGATCAGTAAATGTAAATTAACTGAAATTCGATCTTTGTAAGATCGTCAATATTGTACCGAGGGTGTTTTTAGAGTATACCGAATCAGTATAGCTATCCTTCTTCTGACGCAGCAACGCAATTTCACAATCAGTATCGAAATGAAGCACTAAATAATTTGTTTCTTCTTTTCTTGGTGCTTGTCGATGTAGAATCATGTACTATTCATTTAATAGAAAATTCCTGTATGTAGTATAAGGGTTCTCTCGGTTATTGGCTTCGGGCTAGAAACCGAAGATTGGGTAAAATGTGAATCCGACTGGTTGGTTTATAACAATTCAGGAAGCAGATTCGCATAGTGCCAAAATTAAATTAAATTAGACGTGAAATCCAAAAATATTTCTTTTGTGTTTGTAGTTATATTTTTGTTTGAATCTTTTTTTTGTCTTTCTAATTATTTAGAATCCATTTATTAGAATCCATTTAATAGATTTATATATTAAATAGATTTATATATTCAATGCATTTTTAATAAAAAAATTATTGTTTATAATAAGAATATTAGTTTTTACAACTCTTAAGTTGTCCAATGAATCCGTTGATTCCTAATCGCGGGATAGAGAGACAGATGACGAATTGATTTCGTACCTATGTCACAAGATTTTTGTTAGTATCATCTATAATAATAGATGAATCAAAAACTTTCAATTGAATATATTCTTTCAATTGGTATTTTTACTTATCCATCCGCGTATCTTTCAAAAATAGAAACTTAGGGAAGTGCTTTATAAACATATGGATAAAAATAACGTATTTCATTTAGCCTCGTCATGCCTACTATCACTAGTTATTTCGGTTTTCTACTAGCAGTTTTAACTATAACCTCAGCTCTATTTATCGGTCTGAACAAGATACGACTTATTTGATTGAAATTAATTGATCAAAAAAAGAAACATTTCTGTGGTATTCCGTATATTCTATATATTGATATTGTAGAGTTCTTTACCTTGTCAATTGAATTTCCAATTTTTGGTCATTGAGATTCATGGGCAATACAGATTAATATTTTAAGGATAGATATTACCTCTCCTTTTCCTCGTTCAACTAAATTGAAATGATTGAAGTTTTTCTATTTGGAATCGTATTAGGTCTAATTCCTATTACTTTGGCTGGATTATTTGTGACCGCATATTTACAATACAGACGGGGGGATCAGTTGGACCTTTGATTAATTAACGGTTCTTTTTTTGATTGACCTCCTATAAAACAAGTAGGAGGTCAAATTTTTATTTCTGTTAAATTATTTGAGTATAATTTTCGATCTAACAACAAGAATCGAATCACGCTCTGTAGGATTTGAACCTACGACATCGGGTTTTGGAGACCCGCGTTCTACCGAACTGAACTAAGAGCGTTTTATTATCAAACTAAATGCAATCCTAATATATCTTGCATACATATATTATCATATAGAATATTCTAAAATAGAATATCATAAAATGAAATAAAAAAAGATTGATTCGGGGTAGGTAGGTTCAATTTTTATGGATCTCAATTGATTCCTCGTTACTGTTCAGAAGATAAGTAATAGGTAGGGATGACAGGATTTGAACCCGTGACATTTTGTACCCAAAACAAACGCGCTACCAAGCTGCGCTACATCCCTTTCAATTGGTCTACAGTGTCATTGTAGAGAATCCCTGGCTTGTTTTCCACATTTTGGATTTATTTCCTCCATTGGTATATACAAATTATCTTGCCATTTCTTCTTTTTTGTCTCATATCATATATAAAATATAATAAAATTATATACGTATGAAATAATCAATATGGAATCCAACGTAAAGCAACATATTTTTTTTTAATAAAAAAGGGAATATCTACCGAATTGAACTGTTGTACAATTCAATTTGAATTAGGAATTCCACGGACAATACAAGCGGTTATTAACTATATATATGATGGTATTACATACCATTATGTATTACAAATTACTATAAAGTAGGAGGGTTTAAAATGCGAGATTTCAAAACATATCTCTCCGTGGCACCGGTAGTAAGTACTATATGGTTCGGGGCTTTAGCGGGTCTATTAATCGAGATCAATCGTTTATTCCCGGATGCGTTGGTATTCCCATTTTTTTAATTCTAGTTATTGACTTGGGAAGGGGTGAAGAAGATTAGAAAAACAATCAAATATCTGTAACTAATCCCCTTCCCCTTCTTTTTTTTTAGAGTTTTTAGACTTCGAATAAGTTAGAAAAGAGAAAGAATAAAAATGGATTCAACCTCAGTCAAACTCGGACTCGGCGCCGGGTTCCAAGTGAGAACGAAAATGAAAATGTGATGGCTAGGGCAACAATATCATACAAGATACTTAAATGAAAAACTGTACTGCGATTCTAAATTTCGAAATCATTGTATTACTATATTTTCTATTTGATTGCAACGAAATCTTTCATAATTTGATTTCAAGTTATCAACTTCTCTTTTTTCTTCATTTCATTTTTTGATCGGAAAATGGAAGAGTTGCGTGAATAAAAAATCCAAGGGAGGTTCATGGCCAAGGGTAAAGATGTCCGAGTAACAGTTATTTTGGAATGTACGCGTTGTGTTCGAAACGGTGTTAATAAGGAATCAATGGGGATTTCCAGATATATTACTCAAAAGAATCGACACAATACGCCTAGTCGATTGGAATTGAGAAAATTCTGTCCCCGTTGTTACAAACATACAATTCATGGGGAGATAAAGAAATAGATCGAACCGATCGTCTGTGTGTCACCCTTTTCCAATCCAAGGAAGATGAAAAATTACATAGATTAGACAGACATATTTTAGATTTTAATATAAACAAACCAAATCCTATTTCTTAATTCTAAATAATTTTAGATCCAATCGAAATAGGATTTTCGGGATAAGGAATAAACAAACCATGGATAAATCCAAGCGACTCCTTCTTAAATCCAAACGATCTTTTCGTAAGCG
The DNA here is from genome assembly GCA_037177295.1 of Kaempferia parviflora. Lineage (NCBI taxonomy): Eukaryota > Viridiplantae > Streptophyta > Magnoliopsida > Zingiberales > Zingiberaceae > Kaempferia > Kaempferia parviflora. Next base: position 111,714 of record JBAMIE010000073.1, read on the forward strand.
TTTGCCCCCGATTCAATCGGGGGATCGAATTGATTATAGAAACATGAGTTTAATTAGTCGATTTATTAGTGAACAAGGAAAAATATTATCTAGACGGGTAAATAGATTGACCTTAAAACAGCAACGCTTAATTACTATTGCTATAAAACAAGCTCGTATTTTATCTTTGTTACCTTTTCTTAATAATGAGAAACAATTTGAAAGAAGCGAGTCGACCGCTAGAACTATTGGTCTTAGAACCAGGAATAAATAGGCTTACTCTTCAATTGAATTGAAATTATAATCGAAATTCAACCGCGGATTGATGCTTTGTTCGAAAAATCCGAAAATCTAGATTTGATTGTCGTGTCGTAAGAAAAAAAAAGAATAGGGGAAGAAGAATCAATCTTTTTTTATTGAACATATTTGCTCATTTTGACCACTTTATCATATTATGATATTTTATCATACTAATTTCTACTCTACCTTCTCGGAGTTCATTCTCCAGAGAACTCCATTTTAAGCATTCCGCTCGATTCTTTCCAATCTTCTTATTTTATGATCTCATTGGAAATCATATAAAGACAATTCCTATTTAATATAGCGATTTGGGCAAGTATTTTACGATTAAGAAGCAACTGCCTCTTGTACAGATTGTGTATGAATCTACTATAACTGTAGTCTACCTTATTATATCGAATTACTGCATTTATTCGAGTGATCCACAACTGTCGAAAATTTCTTTTTTGCCTACCTCTATCCCGATAAGCTGAAGCCAAAGCTCTTATTTTCTGTTGAGTAATAGTTCGAGTAAGTCGTGAATGAGCCCCTCGAAAGCTTGATGCAAATAAACGAATTTTTGTTCTACGTCTCCGAGCTATATATCCTCGTTTAATTCTAGTCATTGAATAAATGAAACTTTGATGAATAACTAATTGATTTCCTTTCTTTTAGTTATTCCTTTCTCCTTTCCTAGTCTATTAATAACAAAACGTATTTTTCCAATGTATAAAATAAAAATTCCAATGGCTTTTGCTACTATAACCTTCCCGACCACGATTTCGTTTTTTCTTCTAGTCACCCGAAAATACGAAATTGTATTGGTACTAGGTAGAAAAAAAAACATAGAGTAAATAAATAAAAATAGAAATGGATAAAGAAATAGTGGGTTCCTTCGTTTCTATGGTTACTTCGTAAACGGTGAGGTCCTCTCTATACACCGGAGCTCCTTCTTTTATTTCATCAATGTTATTGTTAACTTGTACAGTTCACTCTCTTTGGCTCTACCCATGAATTAGCTAGTAATCGGTCTTTCACAACGAGATCCACCTATACAGTAACGGCATTTAATTATGAAGATTAGTTGGGTAGCTGACCCTCTTAGTCCGTTCTTCGAAGAATAAGGCCCATAATCTTTCTGTTAAATAGGATTTCCTCCGCTTAATTGATAAGCATTTGTTACCAATGGGGAATTCTTTCTCATCTAAAATTGAAAATTGAGGTGATTGGATTTGCACCAATAGAAACCATAAATTTGATACACAATAAAAGGATACGATAAATCTTTTTGATTTTTAGAACGGAGTTCTTCCATTCATTCTATCCTATTCACTGGTACTTATCACTGATACGGGAAAAATTTTGTACTTTCTTTTGTCCCGGTCGATGGTCTGAACGAGTCGCACATACACCCTAGTACATGTTCCTCGACGCTGAGGGCATCCCCCAAGGGCGGGGGATTTGGTGACATTTCTGATTGGCTGTCTTGTGTTTCTAATAAGTTGTTTAATAGTTGGCATGTTGAATTGTATACATAATGAGTTGGTTTAGATCAATCCTAACCGGATGATTATGAATTACTTCTATATTAATGGGATTAATAGTAATAGAAAATAGTCTATTAACCCTGGTAAGAAGCTAAAATCGAAATTTTCGTATTTTTGCGTGAAATCCCTGCTATTTTTTAGTCAAACGCTACAAGATCAACAAGTCCATGAGCTTGGGCTTCTGTTGCTGACATAAAAACATCCCTTTCCAGGTCTTCGGATACAACCCATAAGGGTTTGCCTGTTCTTTGTACATAAACCCTTGTGATGGTGTCGCGCAGCTTCAGCAGTTCTTCCGCTTCCAGGATAAATTCTGCTGTTTGTGCCTCATAAAAAGAACTAGCAGGTTGATGTATCATTACCCTGATGATTTAATAAATGGTTTTCTCTATCTCGCACGATCATGATGAGTCAAAGATAATAAAAAAAAAGATAGGATTAACAACCGTACAGGCATACTTTGTGCAGTGCATACGGCTCCACAATGGAATTCAGTTTTACCTTCCGTCGAAGGAATAGAAAATATAGGATCTATTAGATCCAGAGCAGTAAATGATCCAATAACCACCCTTCCTTTTTTTTTTTTTTAGTAATTTTCAAATACTATGATGGTTCCGTTGCTTTATTATTTCGTTTGTTATTCAGCAATCCCAAAGTTTCTTTTTTTTCATATTTCAATTTGAAAATCAATATTTCGTAGTCTTTCATAACAGAAATATTGTTAAGAGCCTTCCGTCGTGAAAACAAAAAAGTTTGTGACGCTGAAAGAGGCCTCCGATAAATCATTTTTAATCGGAAATGCCTTTTATCTCATACTACTCTTTCGATACAAAATCTAATGGTTTAGAAAAAAACAAGAAAAAAAATTCTCATATCGAATTCAAAGTGCCATGCTATTATTACTTAATATTCATATTTTATATCGCGAAGGCATAGTTTTCTTTTTTGTCTCAAAAAAAAACTCATTGGCGCCGAGCGTGAGGGAATGCTATACGTTTGGTAATGTGTCCTCCGACCAGAAGAAAAGATCCCATTGAAGCGGCTAATCCCAGGCATATTGTCTGTACATCTGGTTTCACAAATTGAATAGTATCATAAAGAGCTAGTCCGGGTGTTATCCATCCACCTGGAGAGTTTATAAATAAATACAGATCTTTGGTCTCATCCTCTACACTGAGATATATCATAAGACCAATAAGTTGATTCGAGAGCTCGCTATCAATATGTTGGCCTAAAAAAAGGAATCTGTTTCGATAAAGTCGGTTGATTAGGATCAAATTGTATCCCTTAAGAACCGTACGGGCACCTTTTGATGCATACGGTTCAAAAAAAATATCGAAAAAAAAAGAATCAATGTTTAGATTCTAGCCTTCTTTAGAAGACTCTTTCGAACTTCTAATGAAGGGGCTTTTTCTTTCCTTCCATTTTTCAAGAAAGATGAGTTTTGTCCTTTGGCTCGCGGTCGTTTATCTATACTATAAATTTCAATAAATAAAAAACCAATTCATTAAATTTATCGAACTAACTTTTCATTGATGTATTGTTTCATCGAGATCAAATTCAAATTGCGATGTTATTTTCTTGTTCCCGAATGGTCTTCTTTAATTCTTTTAGGTTTATGCTCTACTCCGAGTAAAGATCTGTCCGATTTGGATTTGCACATATAGGACAAATGCCCCAATAGCATGGCTTTTTGCTACGACTTATTTTTTTCAATTTATTTCATGCTTTTAACCAAATATTCAACCAACGTATTCATCATATTACTCGATTGATTAACAGTTTGATATTGATGCTATTTAGAAATAGAATATGATACAAGTCGTAATCATAGAATAGATAGATTCAAAATTGAGTTTTTTCTAAGCGGAGCCTGGATACTTCATTTTATTAGTACAACCAAGAAAACCATAAATTATTCTAATTGATAATATTAATCTGGATACCCCCCAAAAAATAGATCTAATTGCACTTCACGCTCCAAATTTTTGATGATTAAATCAATCCATCTTGGGCGAAAGAGAGGATATCTCGATCGGGGGAGAGAACGGGGAAATACCATATGACCCAATATATCTGACAAGTCGCACTATATGTCAATCCAAACTGAATCTTCCTCTCCAGGAAGTCGAAAAGGTACTCTTGGAACACCAATAGGCATTAAAGCAAAGAAAAAAGAATTAAGTACTATAGCTCACTTTGATGTGGAAGCGTAACAACGGGTTAATAAATAAGATCGGCCTTTATCAGATTTTATCTTTTAGCATATTTTATACATAGATTCAATAAGTTCATAAAAAAGGAAAACAGAATGATAAAATTCTTCTGAATAGGTCTTTTGAATCATGAACAAATATGTATACATTCACTCATATAAAATAGGATCAATTCCCATCCAGCATTGCGTATTGGTACTTATCGAGTATAGAATAGATCTGCTTCTTTTTGTTCCTACGAATAGAATCGAATTGTTCCATTATTACTAAAAGAATAGACCAAATATTAATCCTTTCGCCAAGATAATCCCCTCAAAAGGGGAGGTCCATAGCATAGTTTTTTTCAGTGCAATAAAGTTACATAGTGTCTATTTTTCGTTGATAAAGGGGTATTTCCATGGGTTTGCCTTGGTATCGTGTTCATACCGTTGTATTGAATGATCCCGGTCGTTTGCTTTCTGTTCATATAATGCATACAGCTCTAGTTGCTGGTTGGGCCGGTTCAATGGCCCTATACGAATTAGCTGTTTTTGATCCCTCTGATCCTGTTCTTGATCCAATGTGGAGACAAGGTATGTTCGTTATCCCCTTCATGACTCGTTTAGGAATAACCAATTCATGGGGGGGTTGGAGTATCACAGGAGGGACTATAACGAATCCGGGTATTTGGAGTTACGAAGGTGTGGCCGGAGCACATATTGTGTTTTCTGGATTGTGCTTCTTAGCAGCTATCTGGCATTGGGTGTATTGGGATCTAGAAATATTTTGTGATGAACGTACAGGAAAACCTTCTTTGGATTTGCCGAAGATTTTTGGAATTCATTTATTTCTCTCAGGGTTGGGTTGCTTCGGTTTTGGCGCATTTCATGTAACAGGGTTGTATGGTCCGGGAATATGGGTATCCGATCCTTATGGATTAACCGGAAGGGTACAAGCTGTAAATCCTGCGTGGGGTGTCGAAGGGTTTGATCCTTTTGTTCCGGGTGGAATAGCCTCTCATCATATTGCAGCAGGTACATTGGGAATATTAGCGGGCCTATTCCATCTTAGTGTTCGTCCGCCCCAACGTCTATACAAAGGATTACGTATGGGAAATATTGAAACCGTCCTTTCGAGTAGTATCGCTGCTGTATTTTTTGCAGCTTTTGTTGTTGCTGGAACTATGTGGTATGGTTCAGCAACTACCCCGATTGAATTATTTGGGCCCACTCGTTATCAATGGGATCAGGGATACTTCCAGCAAGAAATATATCGAAGAGTTAGTGCCGGGCTAGCCGAAAATCAAAGTTTCTCAGAAGCTTGGTCTAAAATTCCTGAAAAATTAGCTTTTTATGATTACATCGGGAATAATCCCGCAAAAGGTGGATTATTCAGAGCGGGTTCCATGGACAACGGGGATGGAATAGCTGTTGGGTGGTTAGGACACCCTGTTTTTAGAGATAAAGAAGGGCGCGAACTTTTTGTACGCCGTATGCCGACCTTTTTTGAAACATTTCCGGTTGTTTTAGTAGACGGAGACGGAATTGTTAGAGCCGATGTTCCTTTTCGAAGAGCAGAATCGAAGTATAGTGTTGAACAAGTCGGTGTAACTGTTGAGTTCTATGGCGGTGAACTCAATGGAGTCAGTTATAGTGATCCTGCTACTGTGAAAAAATATGCTAGACGTGCTCAATTGGGTGAAATTTTTGAATTAGATCGTGCTACTTTGAAATCCGATGGGGTTTTTCGTAGCAGTCCAAGGGGTTGGTTTACTTTTGGGCATGCTTCGTTTGCTTTGCTCTTCTTCTTCGGACACATTTGGCATGGTGCTAGAACCTTGTTCAGGGATGTCTTTGCGGGGATTGACCCAGATTTGGACGCTCAAGTAGAATTTGGGGCATTCCAAAAACTTGGAGATCCAACTACAAAAAGAGTATAGTCTGATACAAGATTGCTCTGTTCCTTTTTTCCTTTATTTTTTGATTTGACGTAGATAGGGTACCGGATAAATCTTGATTCGGATTGATGACTTTTCATTTCTTTGACTCTTGTCTTGGTCTTTTTTTTATCCGTAAAAAGATCCCAACTAAATAGGTATGGAAGCTATAATTGTAAACCGAAATCAAATCTATGGAAGCATTGGTTTATACATTCCTCTTAGTCTCGACTCTAGGAATAATTTTTTTCGCTATCTTTTTTCGCGAACCGCCTAAAGTTCCAACTAAAAAGGTTAAATGATTTCTGATTATCTCAATTGAAGTAATGAGCCTCACAATATTGTGAGGCTCATTACTTCAACTAGTCCCCGTGTTCCTCGAATGGATCTCTTAGTTGTTGAGAGGGTTGCCCAAAAGCAGTATATAAGGCATACCCAGTAAAACTTACAAGTAAACCAGATATAGAGATGGCAACTAGGGTTGCTGTTTCCATTATTATATAATTTCAAGACCACAATGGATCTATGATAAGATCATTTATTTACAACGGAATGGTATACAAAGTCAACAGATCTCACTGAATAAAAAAAAATATAGGATTATTTATGGCTACACAAACCGTTGAGGATAGTTCTAGATCTGGGCCAAGACGAACTATTGTAGGGAGTTTATTGAAACCATTGAATTCAGAATATGGTAAAGTGGCTCCTGGGTGGGGAACTACGCCTTTGATGGGTGTCGCGATGGGTCTATTTGCGATATTCCTATCTATTATTTTGGAGATTTATAATTCTTCCATTTTACTGGACGGAATTTCAAGCAATTAGATTCGATTCATAAGAATCCCTAACTAACTTTTCACTAAAACGGAAAGTATGTAGGTTTCCGCTTTTTAGCCCACTCTTTTTTGGTAGTTCGATCGTGGAATTTCTTTTTTTTCTGTATTTCCGGAATATGAGTGTGTGACTTGTTAGAATTGATCCTATGGATACGACAGAGAAGAAGTCGGTCATCTTGATCAAGATGATTTTATCTCGTTGGATATTCAGTCTAGGCTAGTATCTGGAGCACAGAATTTATGAAATAGATTACAAAATATTAGAACTATGATTCATACTTATTAGACCTCGTGGCCGGACTCCGAAAAAAGAGTTAGAAGTGATAAATTCCAAAAATTTTATTCTTTCGTTTATACTTATTTTGGTTAAAGGATAAACGTTTCTTTGTCTTTTTTTCATTATATTAAGTCATTGAATAAGTGATAATCCAAGGGTTCTTACTCAGGGAATTTTTGAACTTTTTTTTGGAAGGTTTTATTGAATCATCGTGGTTCTAGTATGAATCTAAGGTTTTAATTGATTCATAGGGTCTTAACAAGAGAATTCCTATCAATAATAAAGAAAACAAGAGTAAAGTCGCATTACACATAAATCAAAGAAAAAAATAGGTAATATAGAAGATTCAAGAGGCCCCTAATGATCAATAGAAATACGAATGAGCCGACTTGATATTTGGGCATTATAACTACAAAGAAGACTTTTCGGATTTTGATTCTTTCGTATCTTCAGAGAAAAAATAGAATCATAGCATTAAGAAGTTTGAAACTTTTTAGTACACATATCCGTTACGAGGGGTATTTGGGTGTTTCTGTTTGAGCCGTACGAGACGAAATTCTCATATACGGTTCTCAGAGGGGGATCCCCTTGGTTTACCTATCTCAATAAAGTGTACGATTGGTTCGAAGAACGTCTTGAAATTCAGGCGATTGCAGATGATATAACTAGCAAATACGTTCCTCCTCATGTCAACATATTTTATTGTCTAGGAGGAATTACGCTTACTTGTTTTTTAGTACAAGTAGCTACGGGGTTTGCTATGACTTTTTACTATCGTCCGACCGTTACTGAGGCTTTTGCTTCTGTTCAATATATAATGACGGAAGCTAACTTTGGTTGGTTAATCCGATCAGTTCATAGATGGTCGGCAAGTATGATGGTCTTAATGATGATCCTGCACGTATTTCGCGTGTATCTTACTGGTGGGTTTAAAAAACCTCGTGAATTGACTTGGGTTACAGGTGTGGTTCTGGCTGTATTGACCGCATCCTTTGGTGTAACTGGTTATTCCTTACCTTGGGACCAAATTGGTTATTGGGCAGTCAAAATTGTAACAGGTGTACCGGAAGCTATTCCAGTAATAGGGTCGCCTTTGGTAGAGTTATTACGAGGAAGTGCTAGTGTGGGACAATCTACCTTGACTCGTTTTTATAGTTTACACACTTTTGTATTACCTCTTCTTACTGCCGTATTTATGTTAATGCACTTCCCAATGATACGTAAGCAAGGCATTTCTGGTCCTTTATAGAGAATAGAAATCATAGATTTGTAATTAGTTATTTATGATTACTCGGGGGAGGAAGAAGAGTATTTCATTGCTGCAAATATGGATTATTGAAAAATAAGACATGTATTTGGATATTTCCCTTCAACTCCACGAAATTTTATTCGTTATTTTTCACTGATAGTTGAAGGGAATTCTTCGAAGATAAAATGGATTATGGGAGTGTGTGACTTGAACTATTGATTGGGCCGTGTGGATATATGTCTTTTTATCTGCCACATTGGGATTCACAACCAAATGTGTCTTTATTCCAACCACCGTGAAAGCTCCATACCGAGGGTAGGCTGGTTCGCTTGAAAAGAATCTTTTCTATGATCAGACTTGATCATGTCGTGCATGAACAGGCTCCGTAAGATCCAGTAGAATAGGTGATATATATGGCATTATGTTTTATCTATTTCACTTACTTAATAGTATGAAAATGCATTTATTTCCTCTGCATTGACTCGATTTATGATACTATCGGAGTGAAACAAGGGATCTAAAGAAGAACATAGGCTAGACTCTATTAGTAACAAGTAAATCCTTTGGATGTAAAAAGTATCAATATTTTTGGGGGCTAAAGCCCTATCGCAAGGTCTGAGACGACCCATAAAGCACTTGAACATTATCAACTTTGGAAGCCCACTTGGGTATTGAGCATTTATCTATAAGAACTGACTTCCTTGCAATGGATAATTGTAACTCCGGAAAACATAATCTGTGACATTTTTTCTTACATTGAATCAATCATTTATTTTATATATACTTGGATATGGATAAGATATCGATTTTTTATCTGGATCCAGTTGGTTCGTTTGATTTGTGCTCGAGCCGGATGATGAAAAATTATCATGTCCGGTTCCTTCGGGGGATGGATCCATAATAATTCACCTATCCTAATAACAAAAAAACCAGATTTGAATGATCCTGTATTAAGAGCTAAATTGGCTAAGGGTATGGGTCATAATTATTACGGAGAACCCGCATGGCCCAATGATCTTTTATATATTTTTCCAGTAGTAATTCTAGGTACTATTGCATGTAACGTGGGCTTAGCGGTTCTAGAACCATCAATGATTGGTGAACCCGCAGATCCATTTGCAACTCCTTTGGAAATATTGCCGGAATGGTATTTCTTTCCCGTATTTCAAATACTTCGTACAGTGCCAAATAAGTTATTGGGTGTTCTTTTAATGGTTTCCGTACCTGCGGGATTATTAACTGTACCTTTTTTGGAGAATGTCAATAAATTCCAAAATCCGTTTCGTCGTCCAGTAGCGACAACCGTCTTTTTGATTGGTACCGCAGTAGCCCTTTGGTTAGGTATTGGAGCAACATTACCGATTGATAAATCCCTAACTTTAGGTCTTTTTTAAATTGATTCAATTGCGAAATAAATAAAATATCACGACGTGTGTATCTAGGGAATAGTTGCTTCAAAGTGAAGTACCCCTAGATACACATATTTAATTCAATTTTTGATTGATTTTGAGTATACAGATTCCGTTAAAGATTCAAACTTCGTTTTCGTCTTTTTTTTTTTTCTTTTATTTTTATAAAGTCTAAAGTTTTTCTACAAAAAGAATCCAATGGATTCCAAATTTATAGAAAATTATTTTCCATTTCGAGAATGTCTAATATATGTTTTACGTCTTCTATGCGAAAATATTTCATTTTCATAAGTTCGTCTGGACTATTATTCAAAAGGTCAAATAATGTATGTATATTGGACCTTTTGAGGCAATTATAGATCCTAGGAGGCAATTCTAATTGGTCAATAAAAATATATTTTAATGCTATTTCTGTTTTCTTTTTCCTTAGTTTAGCCAATTTTTCATGAAAAGTCAAAATAGGTAAAGTAACTTTCTGTTTATTGGTTTTTAAATGGAAGTTTTCTTCTTCCGGATGTAAAAACGGAATAAATAAATCAATCAAATTCCGAGAGGCTTCATGAAGTGCTTCTTTAGGAGTTAAACTTCCATTGGTCCATATTTCGAGAAAAAGTATCTCTTGTTTTTCATTCCCATTTCCATAAGAATGAATACTATGATTCGCATTTCGAACAGGCATGAATATAGCATCTATAGGATAACTTGCGTCTTGAAAATTATTTGGCGTTTGTATACGATATCCGCGATTCCTCTCGATCTTTAATTCAATACACAAATTAATTGGCTCCGTTAGGTTAGCTATATGCTGTGTATTATCAATGATTTCCACAGAAGGTGGTAAGATGATGTCTTGAGCAGTTACGCATCCAGGACCCTTTACACAAATAGACGCATCACGAGTTCCATACAGATTACTTCTCAATACAATTTCTTTCAAATTCATTAAAATTTCATGTACTGATTCTTGAATACCGACTATGGTAGAGTATTCATGTGGTATTTTTTCAGATTTTGCACGTGTGATACATGTTCCCTCTATTTCTCCAAGCAAAGCTTTTCGCATCGCAATGCCTATAGTATCGGCTTGACCCTTCATAAGTGGAGACAGAATAAAGCGTCCATAATAAAGACGCTTACTGTCTGCTCTTGATTCAACACACTTCCACTTTAGTGTCCGAGTCGATACTCTTATTTTCTCTCGAACCATAGTAATATTTTTTGATAAAATCATTGAATTATTTATTTCTCTTGAAATTTCTCTTCAATGTTTATTTTTACACACGTCGTTTTTTAGGGGGCCTACAGCCATTATGTGGCATAGGGGTTACATCCCGTATGAAACTTAAGAGTATACCGCTTCTACGAATAGCTCTTAATGCTGCATCTCTTCCGAGACCAGGGCCCTTTATCATCACTTCTGCTCGTTGCATACCCTGATCCACTACTGCCCGAATAGCATTTCCTGCTGCGGTTTGAGCGGCAAATGGTGTCCCTCTTCTTGTACCTTTGAATCCACAAGTACCGGCGGAGGACCAAGAAATTACCCGACCCCGTACATCTGTAACAGTCACAATTGTATTGTTTAAACTTGCTTGAACATGAATAACGCCTTTTGGTATTCTACGCGTACTTTTACGCGAGCTAATACGTCCATTTCTACGTGAACCGATTCTTGGTATGGGTTTTGCCATATTTTATCATCTCATAAATCTAAGTCAAAGATATATGGATATATCCATTTCATGTCAAAACGGATCCTTTATTTATTTAGATGTGTATATCCTTATGGGTCCTTTTTTTATAAAGATTATCCTTGTCTTTGTTTATGTCTCGGATTGGAACAAATTACCATAATTCGTCTCCGCCTACGGATTAGTCGACATTTTTCACAAATTTTACGAATCGAGGCCCTTATTTTCATATTTGTCATTCCTTACCTTAATTCCGAATCTACTTATTGGAAGAAAATAAGTTTCTTGAAATTTTCTATTTCGACTTGGATCCCTAAAAAAAAAAGAATATTGCAACTGAAAAGACTACTTCACCTAATCATTCGAATCTTTGTTTCGTAGTCTCTAAACTATACGCCCTCTGGTTCTGGTTGAATCGTAACAACTTACTGCAATTTTGACTCCTAGTATATGTATAAAACTATGTCGAATCCTTCCTGAAACGTAACCTAGAATTCGATCCTCATTATCTAAACAAACCCCAAACATACCATTGGGAAGTGATTCATTAATTAAACCTTCATAAATCCCTTCTTTGTTCTTTTCTTTCATTCCATATGAAACCCCTTTCAAAGTATCAATTAATGAAGGAGGAGTGGTATTTGAAACTCACCTCTTCTCTTTTTTTTACAAATAGGGAAGTTCTGTGTATAATTCGAATATCATAAAGATTACCATATATAACACAAAATTTCTCCGCCGATTCCCTGTAGTCGAGCTTCTCGGTCTGTCATTATACCCCGAGAAGTAGAAAGAATTACAATGCCCATTCCACCTAAAATTCTAGGAATTCGTTGATAGTTAGAATAGATTCGGAGACCAGGTCGACTGATCCGTTTTAAATTTAAAATCGTTTTATATGGTCCTTTCCTATTTCTTCTATGTCGTAGGGTTAAAACCCAAAAATCCTTGTTGCTTTCCCGATGTTTCCTTACGTTTTCAATAAAACCTTCTCGTAAAAGTATTTTAACAATGTTTTCGGTGATGTTAGTAGATGGTATTCGAACCATTCCTTTTCTATTCATGTCAGCATTGCGAATAGAGGTTATTATGTTAGCAATAGTGTCCTTACCCATGATAAACGAAAATTTTTGGTTACTTTGAATTTGGATCTAATCAACATGCTTTTTTTATTAAATCGTTTTAACTTTTAAAAGGTATATACGTGATACACAATCTACTAATTAATTTTATTCCAATACTATAACTATCTCAGGGTCCCATCTTATAATACTTCAGGTGCTAATGAAATTATTTTAGTGAAATTTAACTGTCTCAATTCTCGGGCAATCGCACCAAAAATTCGAGTTCCTTTTGGATTTCCTTCTTGATCAATAACAACCGCAGCATTGTCATCATATCGTATTATCATACCGTTTTCTCGTTTGAGTTCTTTACAAGTACGTACAATTACAGCTCTGATCACTTCTGATCTTTCTAGAGGTGTATTTGGGACGGCTTTCTTGATTACAGCAACAATAATGTCACCAATATGAGCATATCGTCGATTACTAGCCCCTATGATTCGAATACACATCAATTCTCGGGCTCCGCTGTTATCTGCTACATTCAAAAGGGTTTGAGGTTGAATCATATTATTTTGGAATCTTTTCTTTCAATGCAAAGGGCGAAATAAAAAAAAAAGAAATATTGTTTGTCCAAAAAAAAAAAGAAATCTGCCATTGTTGTTTTTTCATCTCAAACAAAGACTGCTTTCCTTTGATTCTACATTTTTATCCCGAAGTAATGAATTGGGTTCGTATAGGCAGTTTGGACGCCGCTATTGAAATAGCTTTTCTGGCTATATTTTCTGCTACTCCACCCATTTCATAAAGTATTCTACCTGGTTTAATAACAGCTACCCAATATTCGGGGGATCCTTTCCCTGAACCCATACGTGTTTCTGTGGGTCTTAGTGTAACGGGTTTGTCTGGAAATATACGTACCCATATTTTTCCGCCGCGTCGTGCATTTCGTGTCATTGCCCTTCGTCCCGCTTCGATTTGTCTAGATGTGATCCAAGCGGGTTCAAGTGCCTGAATAGCGTATCTACCGAAGCAAATACGATTGCCTCGATAAGACATTCCTTTCATTCTTCCTCTATGGTGTTTACGAAATCTGGTTCTTTTGGGGTTATAGTTGATGGTTATTTCTCAATTCCATCTCTACTACAGAACCGGACATGAGAGTTTCTTCTCATCCAGCTCCTCGCGAATGAAACGATTCAAAAAAATATACATGTATTTACTCAATAATAGATTGAATCGTGGGATTCTTTGAGATTCCATTTAATTCATCTATTAGAAATTTGTATATCTTCTTTTGATAGAATGATAGAAAACGAAACTCTTTATAGATTCTAGAATAATTTTTTTATTAGAGTTTTCTAAAAAATTATAGATATATAGAATCTCGTTTTGTTATTTTTTCTTTTATTATACAGTTATAAGAAATCCTTATTTTGTTTTGCCTTTTCTTTTTTTATCTATTATTTGATTATACGACCCAAATTTAGAAATCTAAAAAAATGGAAACGTTCGCGGGCGAATATTTACTCTTTTTCTATGTGTTTGGGTTCGCGGGTTAATTAGCCCATGAACCGACCTCTCATAATAAATGGATTGGTCTTGGGTTCCTTCCGCCATCCTACCCAATGAATTATTAGGATTCGTTTTCAATAGAATATTATGTATTCAGGGGTTCCCTCGTTCCCATCGCCTCTCGATTAATGTTTAGGTCTTAATTATACAATGGAGCCATTTGTTCTTGAGTCAATCTTCTCAGTCTTTATTGTCTCGGGGCTCTTGGCTTTTTTGTTCTATGAACAGATTCATCTAATTATGAATCCATCAGTCTTAATGCTTTATTACACTACCTTTTATGAGATGACCCATAGACCTTACATATTCCATATTGGAATTATATATCATTCATATTTTTTTCTATCTTTCTTTCACCCTTCCATTTATCCGCATACTTTTCTTGCTTCACAACTCATAATCGGATTGTTTTTTTTTTTTTTTTTATGCAAAAAAAATTTCAGTTGCTACAATGATATGACCAATATAACATATCTTGCCTGGTTGGTTTTTTAGATCCAGATAATGCGAAGCGATGAGTTGGTTATTAGTTTTATAATTATTAGTTCAGATTCTGTATGGGCTGATCCTTCGTTTTCGTTTTAATCCTAACCTTAAAAAAACCGACGAGTCGCACACTAAGCATAGCAATTATCTCAAATGATTCATTTTATTTTTATTTAACCTTATAGAATTGCTCATTTTTTATTTAAACGAAAAAGACTGATTTGTCATTTCGCGCTCTATCATTGAATAAAACGTAAACACAAGTTGAGTTGAGTAAGGGCTTATTATTGTTCGTCTACAAATATCCAAATTTTTATGCCTAATACCCCATAGATAGTTCTAACTGGATAGCAACAATAATCAATTTTAGCTCGAATGGTTTGTAGAGGAACCCTTCCTTCTCTGATCCATTCTACACGTGCAATTTCTTTTCCATCTATACGTCCGGCAATTTGTACTTGAATTCCCTTTGTACCCGCCTGTTCAGTTAATTCAATAGCTTTTTTCATTGCTTTGCGAAAGGAAACTCTATTCTTTAATTGTCCGGCTATAAATTCTGCAAGAATATTTGGGTGTCCATAAGGGTTTCCTATTCTTGTAATAGCAATGTTGAGTTTTCGGTTCACAGAATTTAATTCTTTTTGTACATTCATCTGTAATTCTTCGATTTTTCGAGACCCACCTTCTATTAATAACTTTGGAAATCCCATAAAGATTATCACTTGAATAAGATCAATTCTTTTTTGAATCTCGATACTTGCAATTCCTTCAACACCAGAGAATATTCTCATGTTTTTTTGTACATAATTCCGGATACAATCTCGTATTTTTTGATCTTCTTGTAAACCTTCAGAATATTTTTTGGGGTGTGCAAACCAAATAGAATGATGCCCTTGGGTTGCACCAAGTCTAAAACCGAGTGGATTTATTTTTTGTCCCATAATCCCCCCTTATTATACATGTCATAACACGTCATATCTGTGTACTTTTCTTTAGTTATCCATTCACCAGGTTTGTTTAAGTCTAATATGTTGTATTGATATCTTTGAAACTCTTCTTCATAGAAAGCTATATTTTGCAATACAATAGTTATAGAACAAGTCGGTCGTTTTATGGGATAACTTCGCCCTCGAGCTCGAGGTTTTAATTTTTTCACAGTAGTACTTTGGTTGACTTCCGCTTTACTAATGACTAAATTTCTTTCGTTGAAACCCATATTGTGACTAGCATTTGCTGCTGCCGAATAAACCAATTTTAAAATTGGATAACATGCTCGATAAGGCATGAGTTCGAGTATCATCATTGTTTCTTCGTAGGAACGTCCACGAATCTGATCAATTACTCTTCGCGCTTTGTGAGGGGACATACATATATGTTGACCTAAAGCGTATACTTCCGTATATCGATTCTTTTTTATCTTCTTTATCATAGGGTTTACCTCTTAGTAATGAATGATAGGTATCTATATTCACTTTTTTTTTACTAATATTAATTATTAACGACGAGATCTAGTATCATTTTTCACATGCCCCCGGAAATTTCGGGTGGGTGCAAATTCTCCCAATTTATGACCTACCATGCGATCCGTTATATAAATAGGCAAATGATCTTTTCCATTATGAACAGCAATAGTATGCCCAATCATTGTGGGTATAATGGTAGATGCTCGGGACCAAGTTACTATTATTTCTTTTTCTCCCTTTGTGTTAAGCTTATTTATTTTTTTTAATAAATGGTTGCCCACAAAAGGATTTTTTTTGAATGAGCGCGCCAATTTCCCTCCTATTTTTTTTGTTTGTAAAGACGAAGAAACAAATTCGATTTTCTCTCTTATTTACTACGGCGACGAAGAATCAAATTATCACTATATTTATTCCTTTTTCTACTTCTTCTTCCAAGTGCAGGATAACCCCAAGGGGTTGCGGGTTTTTTTCTACCAATTGGGGCCCTCCCTTCACCACCCCCATGGGGATGGTCTACAGGGTTCATAACTACTCCTCTTACTACAGGACGCTTACCTAGCCAACACTTAGATCC
>JBAMIE010000073.1:132654-154899 GCA_037177295.1 Kaempferia parviflora
TAATATAAATTATATATAAATATAAATTATAAATTGAATTATTATAATATATAATAAATCTAATTATTAAATTACATTTACATAAAAAAATTATATTATATAAAATAAAATTTATATAATTTTTATTTTTTCTCTTATCTTACCATATTGATTTTTATTCATACTTATTTTTTTTTAAGATCAAATATTCAAATTCAAAAGAATTAGAATATAAAATAAATAAATAATCGAAAAAAAAAAAATCATTATATTATTTTATTTAATTTATAATATATAATATATATAATTTTATATTATATTATAATTTTACATTATATTATAATTTAAATTTATAAACTCAAAAACAAAAAATAAATTAATAAAAAGATTAAAACAAAAGATAAATACAAAAAGAGATAAGACGAGATTCGTCCACCCCCTACTAAATATTTAATTCCTTCACCCGCAAAGAAACTTATAACCCCAACGCTGTTTGTAATTCCATCAATTATGCATCTATCAAAAAAATGAGTTAGTTTAGCTAATCCTCTTATACTCCGGGTTAGGACCCTTGTGTAGAAAAAATCTATATAACCACGATTATACGACCAATTGTATACAACATTTACTATTTGGTCCAAAAAAACCCTTTTAGGACCTATTTTAACAAATGAATTGATTAAGTCCAAATTTTTGAAAGATGAATAAACAGATCCATAAAAAATGGATGCTACAAATATTCCGAAAAAAGCTATACTTACTGAAAAAAATGCATTTGTCAAAAATCCATACCAGTCTACGGAATACTCCGAATTTGGATGTAAAAGATTTTTTGATGGAGCCAACCATTTTGATAATAGATCAAAATCTATTTCCTCTTGACCAAAAGGAATTCCTATGAATCCAACGAACAAAGTAAATACTACCAATATAAGCAAAGGAAATAACATAGTATTGTCCGATTCGTGGGGATACATAGAAGTATATTTTTTCAAAAAACGAGTAGTAAAGGACCGCATCTGATTTATTACATTCCCATCAAATTGGTATGTATTTTTAGGAAAAAAATAAACGCTTTCATTATTGTTCATTGTTGTCGAGAAAAGTAAATTTATGTTGACCGCCTTAGGTGCTTCTTTTCCCCATAAAGATATTGAATAAAATGAGCTATTTTGAGTTCCACTGTAATTTTGAAAATGAACATGTAAATACCCTTCAAAGGTAAGTAAATACACCCGAAACATATAAAATGCAGTTAGTCCTGTTGTAAAAACAGCTATTACTGCGAAAATTGGTGAATACAACCAACTTTCACTAAGAATTTCATCTTTGGACCAAAAACAAGCAAGAGGTGGAATACCACAAAGAGAAAGTGTACCTAATAAAAACGTAGTTCTTGTAATTGGAACATATCTTGTTAAACCACCCATAAGAACCATATTCTGACTTTTATCGGGTGAATATCCAACAAGGGGTTCCATTGAATGAATAATAGATCCGGATCCCAAAAACAATAATGCTTTAGAATAGGCATGAGTGATCAAATGAAATAAAGCAGCTCGATAAGAACCTAGCCCAAGGGCTAACATAATATAACCCAATTGAGACATTGTAGAATAGGCTAAACTTCTTTTAATATCTCTTTGAGCAAGAGCCAAAGTCGCTCCTAATAATAATGTTATTACACCTATCAAAGAAATGAGATTCATTATGTAAGGTATGCCTGTGAAAAGAGGAAGAAGCCGAGCCACAAGAAAAATTCCCGCCGCTACCATAGTAGCAGCATGTATAAGAGCCGAAATAGGAGTAGGTCCCTCCATGGCATCAGGTAACCATACGTGAAGGGGGAATTGTGCGGATTTAGCAACTGCACCGAGGAATAATAGAGAGGCACACAGAGTAGCAAATAAGGAATTAACCTCATTATTATGAATCAACTTATTAAATGTTTCGAACAAATCCCGAAATTCGAAACTTCCCGTTATCCAATAAAAACCTAAGATTCCTAATAACAAACCAAAATCCCCTACACGATTGGTTACAAAAGCTTTTTGGCAAGCACTTGCTGCAATTGGTCGTGTGAACCAAAAACCTATTAATAAATACGAACACATTCCTACCAATTCCCAAAAAATATAAATTTGTATCAAATTGGAACTAGTAACTAATCCCAACATTGAAGCATTGGAAAAACTCATATAAGCAAAAAATCTCAAATATCCTTGATCATGAGACATATAATTGTCACTATAAATAAGAACCATAATTCCAACAGTAGTGATTAATATTAACATTACAGAAGTAAGTGGATCAATAAAGTATCCGAACTCTAAGGAAAAATCATTATTAATGGTCCAAGACCATAGATATTGATAAATGAAACTTCCATTTATTTGTCGAATAGACAGATTGGCCGAAAAAATCATAGCTATGCTTAGCAATAAAACACTAGGAAAAGCCCACATACGACGAATATTTTTTGTTGCTGTTGGAACAAGTAGAAGTCCAAATCCTATTGACATAGTAACAGGGAGTGGAAGGAAAGGTATTATCCATGCATATTGATATGTATGTTCCATAAGAAAGCAAATTTGAAATTTTTTCTTATTAATTTAATTATAATTGTTTCCGATTCACCAACTCTTATCTATTTCTATTTCGGAAAGAACAAGACTAAAAGAAATCAGCAATAAAATTATGAAAAACTCAAAGATTTGAATTCTTATAATTGATCTGATTTTTTCCATATATTATTAAGTAATTCAAAAAGCTCCAATTCGTTTGATCAAATGATATGGCCAAATGACTAGGTAAAAGTTATTACCTGGTTATTCACTATAAATTTTTATTAAATTTTAAGATCCAAAAAATATAAAATTTTTAATTATTCTACCGTTTTGATAATTTATAACCATATAGTATAGTAAAAAAAAGTTCCACCAACACAAAAATTGGTTCAGATATGGATCCAGTATCTGCTAATAACAGAATTTAATAAAAAGAAACTTTATTATCTATTATAGTTAAAATATTTAAAGTAATTATCTATATCTAATTCACTGTAGAACTGATTGATTGAATTCCAATTCAATAGGATTATGCCTATCGTAAATAGAATCCTACAATATTTCTTATTTGGCATAGAACTGAAATAAGATATTACTAGATATTACTAAAATTACCTTTATCCAGTAATGTCTTGTTTAAGAGACTAACTATAGTAGTTTTATTTAAATTATGAATAGGCACTCTGAAATTAATCAATTAAATTAATAGAAAATATAATTTAAATAATTTTAATAAATTATTTAAAATTATATGAGGAGATGGGGAAAGAGTCTTAATATTTTTTTTTAATGAAATGTGTTATAAAAATATCAGACTAAAATCAAATATGAGAACTTTTTTGTTCTTTCTGAACTGAAGGCAATCAATTTCCTTTTAGTGATAATAGATACCGTAAACACAGATTCAAATGGGGCTATAAAATCAAAATAACAAAACAATCAATACTAGTTTTTTTTTTTGATTTGAAGATTGTATTTGTATGTAATAGAGATACGAAAAAAAAGCATACATAAAATAAACTAGAATTAGAAAAGATTATGAAATTTTCTTTTCTAGTACAAAGACTATATGGGATGTGCATAAAACCAATCAATACAATATATTTTTTTGTTTCTTAGGTAAGAAACTCTTTTTGTATGTTATGAAAAATTGTTATCTATGTAATAAGTTAAGTAAAGTATAGATAATAAATAATGAAAAAGGGCCGATCCCTTTTGAACAATACATGTCTTTCACATCCAATGAAAAAATGACTAACTCGAATGGCAGTTCCAAAAAAACGTACTTCTATGTCAAAAAAACGTATTCGTAAAAGTATTTGGAAGAAAAAGGGATATTTGGCTGCGCTAAAGGCTTTTTCTTTAGCTAAATCAGTATCCACAGGACATTCAAAAAGTTTTTTTGTGCGACAAACAAGTAATAAGACCTTGGACTAATCTGAATTGACATAGTTTCAAATAACTAATAATTAAAACTTTTACTTATTTAGTTTAGACAAATGAGTCGCATTAAATTAATTTGTGTTTTGTTTTAAATTCTTCAATTCAATATGAGCTAAAACTAACTGCTGTGGTATGTAGAAGAAGATTTTCTCTGTCTATTATAACTATACTGGTTTTAGTTTTAATTATTATTATATTATTTTTCTATTTTTTCTTTTAATTAAATTTTAATTAAAAGAAAAAATAGAAAAATTAGATACGAAGTTTCATTTTTTCTTCATTATAATATCATTTTATGAGATGGTAATTTTGACTTACCCTTACCGCAACTAACTTTTTACAAAAAGTGCATTTATTTTAAAATATAAATTTTTTGTGAAAAGTAAATTACAATTACAATAGAGATTGCAACTCTTTTTTGTTATATCTCTAGTCCAATACCTAATTGATTTGTTTGGTAAATCTTCCCATAAATGTTATACCCAACAAGGAATACAATTAGTAATACAAATTAATGATACCAAGTTACATAATATGTAATATGGTAAATATTTGAAATATTATAATTAATTTCAATTTAAACAATATTACACTAAATCCTTGAATCTCGACGATTCAAGATGAATGAGCTATTATTATTTCAAGCAAGCCGCCATGGTGAAATCGGTAGACACGCTGCTCTTAGGAAGCAGTGCTAGAGCATCTCGGTTCGAGTCCGAGTGGCGGCATCCTCTAAAAATAAATTATAGACCCTATACTATAATTTATTTAATTCCTGATTTGAATTCTGTATGTAATTGGACTCCTTCTTTTATGATATTTGTAACTTTAGAACATATCTTAAACCATATCTCTTTTTCGATCATTTCAATTGTAATTACGATTCATTTGATGACCTTTTTAGTCCACGAAATTGTAGGATTATCTGATTCGTCGGAAAAGGGGATGATAGCTACTTTTTTGTCGATAACAGGATTATTAATTATTCGTTGGATTTATTCGGGACATTTCCCATTAAGTAATTTATACGAATCATTAATGTTTCTTTCGTGGAGTTTCGCTATAATTCATATGATTCCTAAAATATGGAATCATAAAAATAAAAACGATTTAAGTGCAATAACCACACCAAGTGCTATTTTTACTCAAGGCTTTGCTACTTCAGGTCTTTCAACTGAAATGCATCAATCTGTAATATTAGTACCTGCTCTACGGTCCCATTGGTTAATGATGCATGTAAGTATGATGTTATTAAGTTATGCAGCTCTCTTAGTTGGATCCTTATTTTCAATTGCTCTTCTAGTCATTACATTTCGAAAAAATAGCGAAAGTTTTGGTAAAAGCAAGAATTTATTAATTAGGTCATTTTTCTTTGGCGAGATCGAATACTTGAATGAAAACAAAAATGTTTTACAAAATACTTCTTTTTCTTCTTTTAAAAATTATTACAAACATCAATTGATACAAAGATTGGATTATTGGAGTTCTCGTGTCATTAGTCTAGGATTTACTTTTTTAACTATGGGTATTCTTTCTGGAGCAGTATGGGCTAATGAGGCATGGGGATCCTATTGGAATTGGGACCCTAAAGAAACTTGGGCATTTATTACTTGGACCATATATGCGATTTATTCACATACTAGAACAACCCAAAGTTGGCAAGGTGCGAATTCGGCAATTGTGGCTTCTATAGGATTCCTGATAATTTGGATATGCTATTTTGGGGTTAATCTATTAGGAATAGGACTGCATAGTTATGGTTCATTCATATTAACTTAGATACCAATTTAATTTAGCATCTAATTGAATAAACTTATTGAAGAATAAATAAAAAAAAAAATCGTTCCACAGATAAAGAAAGTTTGTGTAAGTTTTTTTGAGAACCATTTGACTTTTTGAGTCAAATGGTTCTCAAAAAAACTTGAGATGTAATGCATCCCATTACAATTCTAATTCACTTCCCATAATGACTTTCTGTTTTATTCATGAAGACTATCTATCGTAATAATTAGATAAAATAGCTTGTACCTTGTCAACTGATAATGAAATAACCAAATCAGGATAAATACCAATCGCTATTACGGGTACAAAGAGACAGATCGAAACAAATAGTTCTCGTGGTCCAGAATCTACAAAAAAAGAGTTTGGAAGATTGAATAACTTGTATCCATAGAACATCTGGCGTGACATAGATAATGAATAAATAGGAGTTAATATCATTCCAATTGCCATTACAAAAGTAATTAGTATTTTTGGTATTAAAAGATATTTTGGACTGGTAATTATTCCAAAAAATACTACTGATTCCGCAACAAAACCACTCATTCCTGGCAATGCAAGAGAAGCCATTGAGAAACTACTGAACATAGTAAAGATTTTTGGCATTGGAATAGATACCCCTCCCATTTCGTCAAGATAAACAAGACGAATTCTATCACAACTTGTTCCCCCCAAGAAAAAAAGGGCAGCACCAATAAATCCATGAGAGAGTAATTGTAAAATAGCTCCGTTAAGTCCTGTGTTGGTTATCGAACCAATTCCTATAATTGTGAAACCCATGTGAGATACAGAAGAATAGGCTATTCTCTTTTTTAAATTGCGTTGACCGAGAGAGGTTGAAGCGGCATAAATTATTTGTATTGTTCCCACTATTACCAACCATGGTGAAAATATGGAATGAGCGTGGGATAAAAATTCCATATTGATCCGAATCAATCCATATGCTCCCATTTTTAATAAGATTCCGGCTAGAAGCATACATGTACTGTAATGTGCTTCCCCGTGGGTATCTGGTAACCATGTATGTAGGGGTATAATCGGTGATTTGACAGCATAAGCAATAAGGAAGCCAAAATAGAATATTATTTCCAATGCTACGGGATACGATTGATTAGCTAATGTTTCAAAATTTAATGTTGGTTCGTTGGAACCATATAAACCCATACCTAGAACTCCTATTAAAAGAAAAATAGAACCCCCGGCAGTGTATAAAATAAACTTTGTAGCCGAGTACAGACGTTTTTTCCCCCCCCACATGGATAAAAGTAAATAAACAGGAATTAATTCTAACTCCCACATGATAAAAAAAAGTAAAAGGTCTCGAGAAGAAAATGATCCTATTTGACCACTGTACATTGCTAACATCAGGAAATGAAACAATCGCGAATCTCGAGTAACTGGCCAAGCCGCTAAAGTAGCTAAAGTAGTGATAAATCCTGTCAATAGAATGGGTCCTATCGAAAGTCCATCGATTCCCAGTCTCCAGTGAAAATCAAAAATATTTATCCATTTAAAATCCTCTTCCAATTGGATTAACGGATCGTCCAATTGAAAATGATAACAGAATGCATAGGTCATTATAAGAAGTTCCAATAAACATATACCTATAGTATACCAGCGAACTACCTTATTTCCCCTATGCGGGAGAAAAAAAATGGAAGAGCCCGCGAATATAGGAAAAACAATAATTATTGTTAACCAAGGAAAATAACTCGTGGTAAAAACAAGATACGTTTTGACCAGAAAAACCCGTACTCAATATCATTTTTGATTTAATTTTGAGCACGGGCTTTTGTCAGTAAAGAGGAATCAAATCAAATGATTCAAGTGGATTTTTTTATAACGTATCAGTAAGCTAGGGCCATACTGCGAGTTGTCTCATGCCATAAATAAACACGGACACTCAAAAAATCTGTTGGACAAGCAGATTCACATCTCTTACAACCTACACAGTCCTCGGTTCTTGGAGCGGAGGCAATTTGCTTAGCTTTACATCCCGGCCAGGGTATCATTTCCAAAACATCTGTAGGGCAGGCCCGTACACATTGAGTACACCCTATACATGTATCATAAATCTTTACTGAATGTGACATTGGATCTATAAGCTTCAGTTTTGAACATAAAAAATTTCGATCTGGTTCTGGTAAAATCAATAATAACTAAATCCATATATTGTAGACACCAGACGAATCAGTAGTTTACCAGAATTTTTTTTTAGAATCTATATATTTCTGGATCTGTTCATGAGAAAAGGGCCAAGAGACTTTGATTTCTATTTCATCAAACATAGTGATACGAATTGTCCATATTATATGCTAATACTAACTACTACTAAATAAAACTATAAAAATGGGTGAATGTAACTGATAAAATAATATTAATTATGTTAGTACTAATTAATCATATTTTATTATATTTCATTATATTTATTTATTATTATATTATTATATCATACTTAGTAGTATTACACACATACATATTATATAATTATACATTATATAATTATACATGAAAAATATATGGTTTATTTGTATAATATATGTATTTTAATATGTATTTTATTTATTATCTTGGCATATGTAATTAAAATATATGATATGTATTTGATTTTTATTTATTTTATTCTATTTATGAGTTATGAGTATTAAATTATATGTATATAATTATTGATTACAATTTAGTTATATCATTAGGACTATTTATTCAACAAATTTGATTGATTGATACGCGTTGATTTTCTGTTACGATAGATAGACGAAACAATAGCTAAACCAATAGCTGCTTCGGCCGCTGCAATAGCTATAACAAAGATCGAGAAAATGTCTCCTTTTAATTGTCGATTATCAAATAAATCAGAAAATGTAACAAGATTAATATTAACCGAATTTAGTATAAGCTCAAGACACATAAGTGCTCTAACCATGCTTCGACTTGTGATCAATCCATAAATACCGATAGAAAATAAATATGCACTCAAAAAAAGTACATGCTCAAACATCATTGACTAACTCCTTATCAATCTCAATTGATTTCAACAAACAATTCAACTGCTTTAAGTTTTTTCTAAAATAATAATTTCAGAAAGTCATAATTCCAGGACAAAATCCAGGACAAAAGAAGCATTCACGATAGAAGAGATAGAAGAAAGGGTAGAATCAAATACCTTGGAATCCTTTTTATTTTTATATACATATATAGGTCTCTTAGATTATTAGATTAATATCATTCATATATGAACTATAAATATCAAAATATATTTGAAGGGAAATAAATGTCCTAACAATAACACATGGCAAAAAAAGCCTCTTTTTTTTTTTGGAGTGTTAATCTTAAGTATTTTTAATACTAATTTATTGACGAGCCATAGTAATTGCACCTATCAAGGCAACTAAAAGAATTATAGAAATGAGCTCAAATGGAAGGAAAAAATCGGTTGATAAATGAATTCCAATTTGTTGAACATTACTTATAAGGTCCTGCTCTATAATGTGGTTTGATCTTGTAGTCCAAATAATCCCGTACCATGATGTATCTGGGATAGTAGTAATTAGTGAAAAAAGAATACTTGTACAAACTAGCGAAGTAACCCCATCTCCCACGGTCCAAAGATAGAAATCATTGGAATATTCTGAATCCCTCATGAACATCACAGCAAATAGGATTAAGACATTTATAGCTCCCACATAAATAAGGAGCTGTGCAGCAGCTACAAAATAGGAGTTCAATAGAATATAGAATAAGGATATACAAACAAGAACCAATCCTAGAGAAAAGGCAGAATAAATTGGATTGGTAAGTAAAACTACCCCTAAGCCCCCTAATATAAGAGCTGATCCCAGAAATACTACAAGAATATCATGTATTGGTCCAGTTAAATCCATTATGTATAATGTATAAAATATAGATAAGTTGAAATTTTTTATGACCTTTTTGAATAATCCAGGAAAAAAAAGTTACCCTATTTGTTTTTTCTTGTATATGCTACATGAATTAAATCTTAATTTAATGTAGTTAATTTAATGTAGTGTGAATTTATGTAGTGGATTAGTGTAGATATATTTATATATTAGTGTAGATATATTTATATTATTTATTTAATATTTCATTTATTTATTATTTATATTTTATATATTTTTATATTACTTTATATATTATTTATTTATATATTATTTATATATTTATTTATATTTTATATTATCATTAATATTAATACCATTAATGATTTTATATTATTTAATTTAATTTTTTTTTTAATATTATTAATATAATAATAATTAATATAATAATATTTATATTTATTTAGATTTCTTTCTTTTTTCTTTTTTTTTATTATTATTATAATGTTTATTTTTTTATTATAATATTGTTATAATTTAAAAATATTGTTATAGTTTTAAATTATTTAGTTATAAATTTAATTTTATAAATTTAATTATAATTAATTATAATATTAATTTAATTATTTAATTAATTATATTACTAAATTAATTACCATTATATTTTAATTACATTACTATAATAATTATTAAATATAGTTTAATATTCTAATTTGACTTTAATAATAATTTCATTTTTTATTATAATTTAAATTTAATTACTAATCTAATATTAATTAATCTAATATTAATATATTATTAATATATAAAATAAAAAAAAAAATATAAAATATATAATAATATATCTCAAATCAAATAAAAATAAAATAATATAAATAAAATAATATTAATATATATTATTACATATATAAAATATATTATATATCAAATCAACAAAACAAATATATATCAAATATAATCAAATATATCAAAAAAAGGATCTTACTAATACTAATCTAATTGGTAATCGTCCTTGAATGAAGAAGTTTATCCTTGTCTATTTTGTTGATTTGAGTTGAATTCATAATTGTTTGAATTGTGTAATCTCCTATTATTGATATTGGTAACCGACCCAATGCAATTTGATTATAATTCAATTCGTGGCGATCATAAGCAGAAAGTTCATATTCTTCAGTCATTGATAAACAGTTTGTTGGACAATACTCGACACAGTTACCACAAAATATACAGACCCCAAAATCAATACTATAATTAAGCAATTGTTTCTTTTTAATATCTGTTTCCAATCTCCAATCTACAACGGGTAGATCTATAGGACATACACGAACACATACTTCACAAGCAATACATTTATCGAATTCAAAATGGATTCGACCCCGGAAACGTTCTGATGTGATTGATTTTTCATAAGGATATTGAATAGTTACGGGTAAACGATTTGCATGGGATAAGGTAATCATAAAACCTTGACCGATATACCTTGCAGCCCGTACTGTTTGTTGACCATAATTCATGAATCCAGTCACCATAGGAAACATATTGTATATATCCATGAAATAAAGAAATTAATATTTCTTTCTCTTGTTTGAGAAAGGTTGTGAATCTAGAATAGTGTTATTGTATTCTGTTATTTATATTTATAGTGAAACAAGTTGGGAAGAAGTTGTCAATAATAGATTACCTAGAGAAATAGGTAAAAGAAATTTCCATCCAAGATTTAATAGTTGGTCCATTCTCATCCTAGGCAAAGTCCATCTTGTTGTGATAGGAATAAACAGGAACAAATAGGCTTTAGTTAATGTAATAAAGATACCAATCGTCATTCCAAAGATCCCCCCTATTTTATTTATTCCAAAAAGTTCAGGAAAAAATATATATGGAAGGGAGAAGTTCCACCCACCTAAATAAAGAACTGTTACAAATAATGAAGAAACTAATAAATTTAGATAAGAAGCAACGTAAAACAAACCATACTTAATACCTGAATATTCAGTTTGATAACCTGCTACTAATTCCTCCTCTGCTTCTGGTAAATCAAAAGGTAATCTCTCACATTCTGCTAGAGACGAAATTAAAAAAACTATAAATCCTATAGGCTGACGCCACAGATTCCACCCCAAAAAACCATATTTTGACTGTGCCTCAACTATATCAACTGTACTTAAACTGTTAGATAATTATAGTCGGCGATAACATCACTGTTTCCGTCGCTATTCCAGAACCGTACATGAAACCTCAGTTTCATACGGCTCCTCTACGGCCACAAATAAATATAAGGACTAGTTCGGTATTAACATTAATTATCTATTTTGGAAAAAATAGAATAAAGATAGATTGGAGAGTCCAAAATTAGACCGAGGTAATTCTGTTTGCTAGAAAAAAGCGCTTCCGAATTGATCTCATTCTCTTAAAAAGAAATTTTCTTTGTTCAGTAATAATTTATTACTTCAATAAAATACTCATTTTTGTAAATAGACAAGATAGTTCGACCCATCTTTTTTTATTGGATTACAAAAAAGAAAGAATTAGCCACTAATTCATGAATTTTTGTAAGAATTGCATATGTATGGATACAGTAAAGAAAGAATAACTAAAGATATTTTTTATTATTCAGTTATTTTCCCATTACATATATTGATATTGCATTCTGTTTCTTTTGTTCCTATTCTTGTTTCTCAGAAGAGAGAGGGGGTACTCTGAAAAAAGAGGATTAATTCGTTCTTGATAGTCATTTTTTCTTTAATCAGTGACTAAGAGCCTACTCTAGATCGGAATCCTATAAGGAAGTACTGCTTTATCATTTCTACTAACTTAAAGCCCTTATTTTGATTCATTTTATGCGTAAATGCCTCTTTTGAGACTTTACATTATCTCTATTACTAATCTTTTGCGTATCTTGGTGTTCCTACTTGTCCACTCATTTTTGATTGATCTCCCATATGGTAATACGTACAAGACTATAGTTGAAACTCCATACAGTTGATCCTTTGTACCCGCTTCAAGACATGAAGACTAATCAAGCAATTTCAACCTTGGGGTAAACAGTTTACACTGCTTATGTTTACTTCCACTTTACTCTTGTACATAGGGAATGAGAATGCATTTTCTTACTGCGAATTTATAAGCTGTTTTGTTTCACTCATATGACTATCTAGTTTAACCCATTGACCTAAATCTGAATGATGAATAAAAAAATAACTATACCTATTCAATACATTTAATGCCTTTCCTAAAAATAAAGAAAAGTTCATGTTCTAACGAATCACACGTAGAGATATTGATAACACACATGGAGTTAATGGTATTTCATAACTAATGGATTGAGCAGCAGCTCGTAGACCACCTGAAAAAGAATATTTATTATTCGACCCATATCCTGACATAAGAAGTCCAATAGGAGCAATACTTGAAATGGCGATCCATAAAAAAACTCCTATACTGAGATCGGCTAGAACAAGGTGATATCCAAAAGGAATTACTAAATAACTTAGTAAAATAGATATGACCGCTATTGTTGGTCCGGCACTGAACAAACGACTATCCCCTCTAGACGGTAGAAGATCCTCTTTAAAAAGTAGCTTGGTACCATCCGCTAAAGCTTGAAGAATTCCTAATGGACCGGCATATTCAGGTCCAATACGTTGCTGTATACCTGCGGATATTTCCCTTTCTAGCCACACAATTACTAATACACCTATTATGATTCCAAATATCAGGATAAAAATAGGGACAAAGAGCCATATAAGTTCATAAACCTCTTTTAAGAATTCCGACCCGGAAAAAGAATTGATAGTTTGTACTTCTGTTATATCAATTATCATTTCAACGATCAACTTCTCCCATAATAATATCTATACTACCTAGTATCGTCATGATATCAGCCAATTTCATTCTTTTAACTAGCTGAGGCAAAATTTGCAAATTGATGAAACCCGGCGGACGAATTTTCCATCTCCAGGGAAAAACACTCTGATCTCCTATCAGAAAAATGCCTAATTCTCCTTTTGGGGCTTCTACTCTGACGTAAAGTTCTTGTTTTGACAATTCAAAATTGGGCGAAGGTTTTTTACTAATGAATCTATATTCAAAATCATTCCATTCGGAATCTTTTGCTCTATCAAAGCGTCGGACTTCTAAATTTTCATAGGGTCCCCCCGGAATTCCTTCTAGAGCCTGTTGAATAATTTTTATGGATTCCGTCATTTCACCGATTCGTACTAAATAACGAGCTAACGAATCTCCTTCTTTTTGCCATTGGACTTCCAAATCGAATTCATTGTAACACTCATATTGATCAACTTTACGAAGATCCCATTGGATTCCGGAAGCTCGTAACATTGGTCCCGATAAGCCCCAATTTATTGCTTCCTCTCCCCCAATAATGCCCACTCCTTCAACTCGTTCTAAAAAAATGGGATTTAGCGTAATAAGTTTTTGATATTCGTCAACTCCTGTTAAAAAATAATCGCAAAAATCCAAACATTTATCTATCCAGCCATAAGGTAAATCAGCAGCTACTCCTCCGATACGGAAATAATTATGCATCATTCGCATACCCGTGACAGCTTCAAATAGATCATATATCAATTCCCTCTCTCTGAAAATATAGAAAAAGGGAGTCTGTGCGCCAATATCTGCCATAAAAGGTCCAAGCCATAACAAATGAGAAGCTATACGACTCAGCTCTAGCATAATTACTCTGATATAGCTGGCTCTTTGAGGTACTTGAATATTTCCCAATTGTTCTGGTGCATTTACTGTTATTGCTTCTGTGAACATAGTAGCTAGATAATCCCAACGCGTTACATAAGGCAAATATTGTACAATTGTTCGGTTTTCCGCAATTTTTTCCATTCCTCTGTGTAAATAACCTAGTATGGGTTCACAGTCAATAACATCTTCACCATCGAGAGTAACGATCAGTCGAAGAACACCGTGCATTGATGGGTGGTGAGGACCCATATTTACTATCATAAGATCTTTTCTTGTAGCCGGTACAGTCATATCTTTTTTCCCCAATTCATTATTCTATGAATTTTCCAAAATGAGGTTCGGTCAAAATCAAACAAAATATAAAAATCTAAAAAAAAATAGTTCAAACAAATCTTTGAATTAACGAGTTTTTGGCTCTCGAATATCCAACTGACTAATTAATTTCTTATAACGTACTCTATTTTTCTTTGACAAATACACTAGCAGCCGTTGACGTTTTCCCAGAATTATTTGTAAACCCCTCTGAGATAAAAAATCTTTTTTATGCAATTCCAAATGTGAAGTAAGTCTTCGTATCTTATTGGTGAAACTGAATACTTGAAATTCAACAGACCCTTTGTTTTCTTCTTTTTCTTCTTGTTCTTGTGAAATAATTGAGATAAATGAATTTTTGACCATAAAAGAATTTTCCATTTTTTTTTTTACTGATCAGAAATAATAATGTCGGTCATTTTATGGTAAACACAAAAATGGTTTCCTCTTATTCTTATATATACGATACTATTTTTTCTATCCAAATCAAATTAATAAATTTAAAAAAATTCAAATTTGATTTGGATAGAAAGATATAATATATCTCTGCATATTGTACCTAAGAAGATTTCGCCGATTCATTTCTAGATTCAGGATAAACCATTAAATTCAGTATCATGTATCATAGTGTAACACAACATATGTGTATATCTTTTGGCCTTCGTATATCGAATGTCTCACTTACGCACTACACACTATTCATATATTGAATGTCTCGCTCATAGACTACACACTACTAATTATATTATATAATAACCATAAGACTACACACTACTAATTATATTATATAATATATAATTATATAATACTATATATAATTTATATTATATAATTAGTATATTAAATTAGTATATTTTATTTATTATATTTATTATGTTTTATATTATTATTATATTATACTTATACATTTTTTTTTTATTTATTATTTTACATATTACTTTATTTAATTTATATAAATTAAATATTTATATAAATATTATTATTATTAATAAATATAAATTAAATATAATATATTTAAAATATAATATATTTTAAATAAATTAATAATTAAATAAATTAAGTATATTATAAATATAAAATGATTATAAATAAATTAAATAAAATATATAAATTAAACATATTATAAATATTAATTATAAATATTAAATATATTTAATTTATATATATATATTTATAATAAATTTATTTATAATATATTAAATATTATATTATTAATATATATTATATATTTATATTTTTTATTTTAAATTTTATTTTATATATTAATTTATTTTATATATTAAATATTAATATTAAAATTAACAAATTAAATTTAAATAAATTATATTTATATTTATATATTAAATAGTTTAAAATATACTACATCTTAACTATTTAATACCATTTTAAAGTATACTATTTAATTAATATACTATATTAATATATATACCATTTTTTTATAGTATAGTATTTAATGTACTATTTAAATATACTATCAATTAATTCTGAATTGTGGATACATCTGTATTCTTGACATACTGAAACGACTACCATTATTGGTATCAAACCAATACCGATTCATACAAGCTAAATCTTCTAATCGATAATTGGGCCAAAGAAACAATTTAAATTTTATTAATTTGTTTTTATTTGCATTTGTATTAAAATGCTTGTCCTTTTTCAAAAACTGTCCACAGTTTTTTATGGTGTTTTCATTATTAAAAAATACCAGATTTCTATCTACGTCTACAACATTCCCCTTCCAGGAATTGAAACAAATTAGTATTCTCAACTCTCTACGACGTCTAGTAGATAGAATATTTTCAGGAACAAATAAATCATAATTATTTTTATCTTCACCCACAAGCATAGTGCTATGTTGTGAAATGGATTTCTCAAAAGGACTCTCATCAAGATGTTTTTCTTTTATATATCTTCTATCAGTTTCAGTTTGTTGTTTACTCTTATTGATCAATGAAATTCCTATGGTTTGATATATAATAAATTCTTCATCCCATTTTTTAGAGAGACGAACCGGTTCAATAATAAACATTCCCCTTTTTATCAATTCTGTAAGAGATAGATCTTTTTGAATCAACATTACATCTAGACGCATCTCTCCTCTTTGAATTGAAGATACAGCAATTTCCTTTAGATTTATCAGTCTAAGTAGTAGACAATATACCTTGATATTGTTGATCATTCTTTGATTC
Source organism: Kaempferia parviflora (assembly GCA_037177295.1). Classification (NCBI taxonomy): domain Eukaryota; kingdom Viridiplantae; phylum Streptophyta; class Magnoliopsida; order Zingiberales; family Zingiberaceae; genus Kaempferia; species Kaempferia parviflora. The sequence goes on from JBAMIE010000073.1 coordinate 149,476, forward strand.
AAATAATCATCCCATCTTAATTGAAAAAGAAAATATTTTTTCAGGAATAAATCTAGTTCTGCTTCCTTCTTACTCTTGAATTGTTTTTTCTTTCTACGTTTTTTAATGGTTGATTCTGTATAATTTTTTTCAACATCTTCTTTTTTCTTTTGTTTTTGTGTATCTTGTTGTGTATCTGATCCAAGATCTCTTTTGTTTAGCTTTTGTTTTTTTTCTTGTTGGTTCCGATTCTCTAATTCAAGATATTCTTTTTTATTAGATCGTAGGTTAAGATCCTTTTTTTGATTTCCGTTGATATTTTGACTAATATTTTGATTTCTATGAATGTTTAAAAGAAGAAATTGGATTGGTATAATCCACGGTTTAAGCTTATATGCATCATAAAGTAGTCCAAATTCTGGGAAGAACCAAGATTCCAGATTTGATATGGAACGATATAGCCTTTCTTTATTCATTCCCATCCAATCAAAAAGTTTTTTTCTTTTATTGGATGGTTTTGTTTTTTGATAGATTGTGAGAGGATAAATATTTTTATTATAAAATTTTTGATAATTATTAGTTCCAGCTTTAGTATTTTTATTAATCTTGGTACCAATATGCATATTAGTCCAGGTATCAATATCAATATCTTTTCTAAAACAAAACCGGAGAATTCTACAATCAAAGTATTTTCTATCCAGATTTTTTTCTCCATATAGACCAGATTCTTCTCCTAGATAATCACTAATATCTATATCTACTAGTACATAAAATGATTCGGGTTTCTGTGTTTTCTGTGTATTGAAATTATATGGAAAGTTTTTGTCTCTGTTTACCTGTAATGGCGATGCATAAATATATGAGTCCCCTCCATCCTGATAATTTATATATTTATGTGCTAGAAGATCATATTTGTAGTTTTTTTTTAATTTTTCTTTTTGTCCTGCCCATGAATCTATTTCGTAATAATTTTGTTTCGCGTAATGAATTAATTGGTTTTTTTTATATGAATACAATATTATTGAGTCTTTTTTTTGAGTTGTACAACGTTGATTGACTTTATTTCTCCATTTTTGTGGTACTAATCGAGACCATTGAGTTTGAGATAAATTGTATTGATAATGATTCTTTAACCAGTTTTTCCATTTATTCATTCCAGACTTATGCATTTTTTTATGCTTTGGTTTGGAATCAAATAGTCCTCGTGTCCCACAAAAATCCTTGATTCTATCTTTAAGAAAAAGATGGATCCCATGATATTGAAGTACAGATTTCAAGTAATACTTGTTATTAACTTGTGATAATGTATAAAATACATATGCTTGTGACAAAGAGGATAAGTCACAATAAATGTTTGAATTCTTATTATTAATATTAGAAAGCGACTTTTTTATTGTCGAAATAAAGTGAATTGTATTTTTATTTGTTTGATCAATCCCTTTTTGATTTGTTTCATCGTGGTAAAAGAATTTATTGATCGTTTTTTTTGTCGATTCAAGGAAAAGTTGTGCATTGGTTCTAAGAATATTAATGGTACATAGAAAGATATCGCTGTATATTCTTTCAATGAAATACTTGAGAAAGTAGTATAATTTACGTATTAATCGGGTACTCTTTCTTTTGAATATTTGCCAAATATCTTTTTGCAATTCTGAATTTTTATCAGCACAATTTGTTTTGTTAGGGCTAATACTTATATCTGGAGTTAGAATTATTTTTTTCTTGTCTTTTGTGATTTGTTCTATTTGATTCCTGATTGTGGTTGTCCTATCAGCAAGATCTTTTATTTTTTTTTCTATAAGTGAACGTTTTGTCCAATTCGTGGATTGAATTCGAATGGTTAATTCGTCGGTAATCTTATTACTGATTATAGAATCTTTTCTATTTTCGTTCGATTCATATACTTTTACTTTCCCGAATCCAAATAATAAAATTGGGTTTATTTTTTCAAGTTCTTTCATTATTCGTTTTATAACTAGAATTTTTTTGTTAACCCATCTTGTTTTTTCTTTTGAAATTTTTAAAAACCATTTTCTCGTTTTTTTAGAAACTCTTAGAACTAGAGAAAATGTTTTTTCCACTTTTCTAATTTTTTTCTTTAGCTCTTTCAAAATAGGTTCAAAAAAAGAAGGTTGTTTTCGAGGAGAACCAAAAGGGAGTTCCGTTTCTCTTCCCCAGACTGTTAAAAAACAAAAATTATCTTTTTTCCCTTTTTTTTTCATTGTATCTCTATGATGGGATCGTACTTTAGATTTTCGCCAAGGTTTCAGACAGAAAGGAAATAGAATTTTTATCTGAATACCATCCGTTAACCAATCTTTTGGAAATTCTGTTTCTGATAATTGAACACCATTATAGGTGCATTTAACATGCATTTCTCTATTCCAATCTTTCAAATCCTCGTACCACTCGGGGAATTGTAATAATAACATACGGCCGACGTTTTTAGCTATTATCAATGAAGGCAATACAATGTATTTTCTAAGAATCGATTGGGTTACTAACATCGAACCCCTTATTGCTTGAGCAAATATAATGCTATCCCAAGTTTCTGATATTGTTATACGTTCATTTTCCTCTTTTTTTTCCTTGTTTTTCTTCTCTCTTTCTTTTGTCTCTTCCTCCTTCTCCTCCTCAGAATCCAAAATTTGAAATTCCGATTTTCTATCCACCCAATCCCTAAAAACGAGATTCATCATTTCCGAGATATCAAAAGAGAAAAAAAATGTTTTGTCTATTTGATCCAAAAAAAGTGGCGAATGTGCATTTGCTTGAAACATTTCCCAAGTAACAGTTTTACGTCTTTGAGCACGCATGGATCCTTTGATTAGATCCCGACGAAAATCCGATTGTTGTGAGTAACGTATCAAAGACACCTCTTCTGCTTGATCACTATCATTAGTATTACTAATAGTATTGGCAGTTTCGTCCTTATCAGTATAAATTACAACACGTTTGGCTTTTCTTGAACGAATTTCATGATCTTCTGTTGATTCTTCTTCATTTTCTTCCTCTTGTTCTTCTAAATCGTCGGTCAATTTGTATGACCATCGAGGAACCTCTTTTCTGATTTCTTCTATTCCAGGAAAAAAAAATTTATTATTTTGATTTATAATTGTTTGATCATTGTGATCAGTTGTAACTACATCAAATATCAATTGCAAACATTTTGCTTGCTTTTCTGAATCAATTCTTTTTTCTTCTGCCAATAAAGACAATTTTTTCAAATTAAGACTAAGCGGGGATTCCGACGGGACCTCCCCAATTGAGGTTAAGGAATGACCAATATTTGTCGGTAAAAATTCTCGATTTTTTTGATATTCAAATTCTTTTTGGGGGGAATCATTAGGAAGTAGACTGTGAACTTTATTTATCCAGACTATTGCTATGGACTCCTCCGCGTTTGTGGAAGTTATTAAATCATCCCTGATTGAACGTGAATATAATTTTGTGATTTTTCCGCGATATGGTCCGTTTAAAAAAGGATCGTACATTTTAGGCAAGCATTCCTTTTCATTTTCATCATTGCATAATCTGATTCTTTTCTCGAGCACATCTAGAACAAGGGATTCCGTTTTTTTTTCTAGAGTTTTTATTCGATTTATTAATTCATTGCTCAAGGTGTGCTTTTTTTGTTCATTAGTATAAACCCAATAATTATCCTCATAATTATCCTCGTGGGATAGTTTTTCGGTTGTGTACAAAGATATCTTTCGTTCTATCATTTCTGAAAAAGTTGATAAACTCGGCGGATATGTAAAAGATATTCTTTGTTTTCCATCACTTGGACATGTATAAAAAAAATATTGTGACATTTCATTTCGTACAGCATTTTCAAATCGATCATTTTTTATATATCGAAATGGACGATTCCATCGTTTACAGTCGAAAAGAAAAGTGACAAGCGGTTTCTCAAACCAAAAAAGATTTTTATCTTTTTTACTTCCTAATTCCAAAAGTTCTTGTTCTTGATACCTATTAAGATAAGAGTCTTCGTAAACTGGGCTATCCTTATAGCACGTCTCTTTAAAGTGGAATTCATCCTTTGTTTTTTCTTTTCCATTCACTGGGATTTTGTTTGTTTCATTTATTTTGTGCGGATCTTCTTTTTCTTCGGAACCAAAAGAAAGGTTTTCCTCAGCGGATCCCTCTTCGTCCTGTTTAGTTTCTTTTGGTTCCGAAGTTGTTTCTATGTTGCTTTCTTCCTCATTTTCCTCGCTTTCCTCCGTTGTTGAGGTTTCCTTGAACTTTTTAGTAATAATAGGTAAAGGCATTCTACCTAAATAGTATACACAAGTGATAAATAAGAGAATACTAAAGATTCGAGCCAGAGAATTTCTCAATTCTGAAAGAAGGTACTTATTAGATTGAATGGAATGATTTTGCCGTATCCAGAATAAGACTAATTCAACCCACTTAATAAAAAAAATGTGACCAATTAACCAACCAATAAAACTACTTGTTACAAATAACATCTTGTTGTTGCATCGAAACATATAAATACTGACTAATCTGGCTAGTGTTGAACTTGGTAAAAGTAAATGGTTGAATAATTGAAAAATGCAATTATTCAGGAATATACATTGAATATTGAAATTACGTATTGAATTTCTAGTAGTAGATCCATAATCTAAAAAGTGCTTCTTATTGTTCCAGAAGAAATGAAATAAAAGATATGGTAGAACTAGGACAGTTATTGTATGAGGTTTACCCAATGCTAAATGCAGAGGCGCATAATAGATTGATATAAACATCATAAGCTGTCCCATAAAAAAACCGGTTGTTGCTGATATCTGCTTTTCGGTTCCTTCTTCCATAACCCAAGCTCGAAGAAGGAAGAGATAAGAGGGCCCTATGGAGAACGTGGTCATAAATCCATAATAGAGTCCAACTATAACAACGGAATTAATTATCTTCATGCATAAGGATAATGGATTACCTAATAGAAAAAATTTCAAAATCATCACAAACCTCCTCTTTTTCTTTTGTATTGCAATTTCTCGATTATTATATGATGATTTTGAAACTTTCATATAGACTCTATATGGAATAGACTCTAAATATATAGAAAGAAAAAGACCATAAATGTCTTATGTCAATGATTCCAAAGAGATATTAAATGAATGGAATTGGAATATAGATATAATATTTTATAAATTATATTATTTTATTATTATTATTAATTATTATTTTATAATATAATGTATAATGAAATAGAGCCGCTTTGAGGTTCCCTATGAAATGGGCATGGAACGGAGCCACTACGAAGAAGTTCCGGGAGTTACGAAGGAAGCTTCGGACTCATATTGTTCGTGGGTTGAGAACGGTAGTTGAACTTTATGAGATCGAATCACCCGTTGTTCCTCAGTAGCTCAGTGGTAGAGCGGTCGGCTGTTAACTGACTGGTCGTAGGTTCGAATCCTACTTGGGGAGATTTGATTCATT
>JBAMIE010000073.1:154999-167499 GCA_037177295.1 Kaempferia parviflora
TTCATTGTCCAAGAATGTTTTTAAAAACAAACATAGGTTTTTTTATTTCAGTCATCCAAATTATCTATAAAAAAATTAGATAGAATAACTTCGACCTTGTCAAATGCTAATGAAAGAACGAAATCGGGGTATATACCAATACCTATTACGGGTAAAAAGATGGAGATCGAAATAAATAACTCTCGCGGTCCAGAATCAAAAAAAGAATCCTTCGGGGCATTAAATAGCTTGTATCCATAGAACATCTGGCGTGACATAGATAATGAATAAATAGGAGTTAATATTATTCCAATTGCCATTACAAAAGTAATTAGTAGTTTTGGAATTAAAAGATATTTTTGGCCGGTAATTATTCCAAAAAATACTATCAATTCGGCAACAAAACCACTCATACCTGGTAATGCAAGGGAAGCCATCGAAAAGCTACTAAACATCGTGAACATTTTTGGCATTGGAATAGCTATTCCGCCCATTTCGTCAAGATAAACAAGGCGGATTCTATCATAAGTCGTTCCCGCCAAGAAAAAAAGTGCAGCACCAATAAACCCATGAGAGACTATTTGTAAAAGGGCTCCATTAAGTCCCGTATCGGTTAGAGAACTAATTCCTATAATTATGAAACCCATATGAGAGACAGAGGAATAGGCTATTCTTTTTTTTAAATTCCGTTGGCCAAGAGATGTTGAAGCTGCATAGATTATTTGTATTGTACCTATTATCATCAACCAAGGAGAAAATATAGAATGGGCGTGAGGTAATAATTCCATATTGATTCGAATTAATCCATATGCTCCCATTTTTAATAAGATTCCAGCTAGAAGCATACAAGTACTGTAATGTGCTTCTCCATGGGTATCTGGTAACCATGTGTGTAGGGGGATAATGGGCGATTTGACAGCAAAAGCAATAAAAAATCCAATATAGAAGATTATTTCTAAAACAACAGGATATGACTGATTAACTGATGTTTCAAAATTTAATGTTGGTTCATTAGAACCATATAAAGCAACACCCAAAACTCCCATTAAGAGAAAAACGGAACCCCCCGCCGTGTACAAAATAAATTTTGTAGCTGAGTACAGACGTTTCTTTCCTCCCCACATGGCTAGAAGTAGATAAACAGGAATTAATTCTAACTCCCACATGATGAAAAAAAGTAAAAGGTCCCGAGACGAAAATGATCCAATTTGACCACTGTACATTGCTAACATGAGAAAATGGAATAATCGAGAATCTCGAGTAACTGGCCAAGCCGCTAAAGTCGCTAAAGTAGTGATAAATCCTGTTAATAAAATGGGTCCTATAGAAAGTCCATCTATTCCTAATCTCCAATGGAAATCAAAAAAGTCGATCCATTTATAATCCTCCACTAGTTGGATTAATGGATCATCCGATTGGAAATGATAACAAAATGCATAAGTCGTTAGAAGGAGTTCTAAAATACATATACATATCGTATACCACCTAATTACCCTATTTCCTTTATGTGGAAGAAAGAAAATTAAAGAACCCGCAAATATCGGAAAAACGACAATTATTGTTAACCAAGGAAAATAATTCGTAGTAAAGACAAGATGCACTTGGACCAAAAAAACCCATGCTCAAAATATTTTTATGTTCGAGCACGGGTTTGTCGGTAAAAAAAATTAAATGGATTCAAGTAGAATTTTCTCGAACGTATCAATAAGCTAGACCCATACTGCGAGTTGTTTCATGCCATAAATAAACTCGGACACTCAAGAAATCTGTTGGACAGGCGGATTCACATCTCTTACAACCAACACAGTCCTCGGTTCGTGGAGCAGAAGCAATTTGTTTAGCCTTACAACCGTCCCAAGGTATCATTTCTAATACATCGGTGGGGCAGGCTCGGACACATTGAGTACATCCTATACACGTATCATAAATCTTTACTGAATGTGACATTGGGTCTATACGTTTTTGAATGTTATAAATTTTCGATCTAGTAAACTTAGAAACGAATCATATATTTAGATACCAGACGAATCAGTGAGTTATCATGATTTTCTAATCAACTCCCTTCTGGATTGGTTTATGAGATATGAGAGAGGCCAAAATACTTTGATTTCTTATGTTTTGCAAACAAGATCATACCTTACGTAGCAAACATGCTAATTAAAATCGATTTATCAATATCAATATTAGAATCTAGATGATTAATATTAATACTAATTATTCAACAAATTTGATTGGTTGATACGAGTTGATTTTCTGTTACGGTAAAGTGATGAAACAATAGCCAGTCCAATGGCTGCTTCAGCGGCTGCAATAGCTATAACAAAAATTGAGAAAATGTCTCCTTTTAATTGACGATTATCAAAAAAATCAGAAAATGTTACAAAATTTATATTAACCGCATTCAATATAAGTTCAAGACACATAAGGGCTCTAACCATATTTCGACTTGTGATCAATCCATAGATACCAATAGAAAATAAATAGGCACTCAAAACAAGTACATGCTCGAGAATCATTAAACAACTCCTTATCAATCTCGACTCCTTTCAATATGAACAACAATTCAACCAATTTAATTGACTAGTATATAACAAGTATGGACCAAAGAAATATATTGGTACTAGATTGACCTAAAGTCTTTCTATTTATACAGCTGGAATTCAAATAGAATTGAAGGAAAATGAATGTGATAAGACAGAACAAAATTTTATTTGAATTCCGAGTTTTAATAGAAATTTTTTATTGACGAGCTACAGCAATTGCACCTATTAAAGCAACTAAAAGGATTATTGAAATAAGTTCAAATGGAAGAAAAAAATCTGTTGATAAATGAATTCCAATTTGTTGACTATTACTTAGAAAATCTTGCTCTATAATCTGGTTTGATCTTGTAGTCCAAATAATCCCGTACCATGACGTATCTGAAATAGTAGTAATTAGTGAAATAAAAAGACTTATACAAACCATCGAAGTAATTCCATCTCCTACGGTCCAAAGATGAAAATCTTTGTAATATTCTGAACCATTCATGAACATCACAGCAAAAATGATTAAAACATTTATAGCTCCTACGTAAATAAGTAGCTGCGCAGCAGCTACAAAATAGGAGTTAGATAGAATATAGAATAACGATGTACAAACAAGAACCAATCCCAAGGAAAAGGCAGAATAAATTGGATTGGGAAGTAATACCACTCCTAGACCGCCTAATATAAGACCCGATCCTAGAAAGACTAAAAGAAAATCATGTATTGGTTCAGATAAATCCATTTTTTATAAAAAATCAAAAACGAAGAATTTCATGACTTTATTGACCTGACCAGGAAAAAATAAGTTTTTCTATTTTTTATGATACTTTTTAATTGTTAATTGAATGAAATTGTAATGGGTATGGATTGACGTAGATGCTTTTATTTTATTGGACCACTATCAATTCTTTATTCGATTCGTCGAAAGAGTAGTTTAAACCTATCTATTTTTGATATCATTTATCTACTTTGAAACCATTACTATTATAATATAGAAATCGGTTTTGTTTTCAATCTAAATTAAGCTAGGAGTCTCATTAAGCAACCACGAGTTTGAATTGACCAAGCAAAAATATCATTCTTTTAGATCCGAACTAAGCCTTCGTAATTCGTAATTTTTTTTCGAATCGAATATCGAATTAAGGGTTTATTCGCTGTTTATTTGAGGTAAATTCGAAATTGTTCGAATTGTGTAATCATCAATTACTGACATTGGTAAGCGACCCAAAGCGATTTGATTATAATTCAATTCGTGACGATCATAAGTAGAAAGTTCATATTCTTCGGTCATTGATAAACAATTTGTTGGGCAATACTCAACGCAATTACCACAAAATATACAGATTCCAAAATCAATACTGTAATTAAGCAATCGTTTCTTTCGAATATCAGTTTCCAACTTCCAATCAACAACGGGTAAATCTATAGGACATACACGCACACATACTTCACAAGCAATGCATTTATCAAATTCAAAGTGTATTCGGCCTCGGAAACGTTCCGATGTGATCAATTTTTCGTAGGGGTATTGAATAGTTACAGGTAAACGATTTGCGTGGGACAGGGTAATCATGAAACCTTGGCCGATGTATCTGGCGGCTCGTATTGTTTGTTGACCATAATTTATGAATTCAGTTATCATAGGGAGCATATTTCGAATATCTATAAAAAATATTTTATGCTTGTTTCTTTCTCTTGTTTGAGACAAGTCGTGAATCTAGAATATTGCGGTCTTTTACAGTGAAAGAAGTTGGGACGAGGTTGTCAATAATAGATTACCTAGAGAAATAGGTAAAAGAAATTTCCACCCAAGATTTAATAGTTGGTCCATTCTTAGCCTCGGTAAAGTCCATCTTGTTGCAATAGGAATGAACAAAAACAAATAAGTTTTGGCTAATGTGATAAAGATACCAATTAGTGTTCCAAAGACTTTACCCCTTTTATTTATGCCAAATAGCTCAGGAACAAATATGTACGGAATAGAAAGATTCCAACCTCCCAAGTAAAGAACTGTTACAAATAATGAAGAAACTAGTAGATTCAGATATGAAGCAATGTAAAATAAACCAAATTTGATACCTGAATATTCGGTTTGATACCCTGCTACTAATTCTTCTTCTGCTTCTGGTAAATCAAAAGGTAATCTTTCACACTCGGCCAGAGAAGAAATTAGAAAAACGATAAACCCGATGGGTTGACGCCACAAATTCCACCCCCAAAAACCATATTTTGACTGCGCTTCCACTATATCAACTGTACTTGAACTGTTAGATAATCATAGTCGATGATAACATCACTGTGCCCATCGCTATTACAGAACCGTACGTGAGATTTTCACCTCATACGGCTCCTCAGAGGTCACAAATAAATCTAAGGGCCTTTTCCTATTCTTTATCTTGATATGTTTGTCAGATAGAGTCAAAATCTATCCTAAGGTCCCAAATTAGACCAATGGAATTCTGTCTGCTATATTTAAAACTAATAAATAAATGCTTCTGAATTGATCTCATCTTTTAAGTAAGAATTTTTATTTTTCTTTGTTGATTAATAACCTTATCATTAAATAAAATAAAATAAAAATGCACTTTATAGCAATATCACATATACATTTCAACCTCGAATTTTCAATTACGAAAAAAATTAGAGAGTCCATTAGTTCAGGAATCATGACAAAAATTTTATCTCTATAAATCGAAATTGAATTATAGGAAAGAAACAATAAAAATAAAAAAAAAAAAGGAAGAAAAAAAAAAGACATCCCTCCTTTTTGCTTTTGCAATTAGATTCTTTTCTTTCTATTTCGATTTATTTTATTTCATTCCTATTCTCCTTTCTCAGAAAAAGGGCCTTTAACCAAAGTAAAAGATTACTTCGTTCTTGATAGTTATTTACTTACTCAGTGGATAGGAACGTACTCTGGATCAGAATCATGGGGAGTACTTCTTGATCATTTCTACGAACGTAAAGCCCCAATTCGAATTCCTTTTATGTAATGTACAGAAATATCCTCTTGGATAACTTACATAATCTCAATTACTAATCCTTTGTGTATCTTGGTCTTCCTAACCATCCACTCATTTTTGAACCTCCCGTTGTGGAAATCCATCTATGGTAATAGACAGTAAAAACTCCATACAGTTGATCTTTTGAACCCGCTTCAAGCTATCATGACAATTCACCAATCTTGGGGTAAACAATCTCTATTGCTTATGTTTACTTTTTTCACCATTTGATTCTTGTACATAGGAAATGAGACTAAACCTTTTTACTGCAAATTTAGAAGCCGTTTTCTTTCACTCATATAACTATCTGGTTTAGTTCATCAACTCAAATGCTGAATAAAAATGAAAATATATATAGTCAATCAAATCTTTTTATCCTTGTTTCTAGAAAGAAAAGAATTTGGAGAAATTTTAGGTCTCACCGAATCACACGTAGAGATATTGATAACACACATAGAGCTAATGGTATTTCATAACTAATTGATTGGGCAGCTGCCCGTAGACCACCTAAAAAGGAATATTTATTATTTGATCCATATCCCGACATAAGAAGTCCAACGGGAGCAATACTTGAAACGGCAATCCATAAAAAAACACCAATACTAAGATCGGCTAGAACAAGGTTATCACCAAAAGGAATTACTGAATAACTTAGAAAGATAGATATTACTGCTATGGATGGTCCGATACTGAATAAACGATTATCTCCTGTAGATGGAATAAGGTTCTCTTTCAAAAGTAGTTTTGTCCCATCTGCTAGAGCTTGAAGAATTCCTAAAGGGCCAGCATATTCAGGTCCAATACGTTGTTGTATTCCTGCAGATATTTCTCTTTCTAACCAAACAATTACTAGTACACCTATTGTGATTCCTAATACAAGAGTCAAAATAGGGACAAGCATCCATATGATCCCATAGACTTCTTTTAAGGATTCCAATTTGGAAAAAGAATTGATAGTCTCTATTTCTGTTGTATCAATTATCATTTCAACGATCAACTTCTCCCATAATGATATCTATGCTACCTAGTATTGTCATAATATCAGCCAATTTCATTCTTTTAACTAACTGAGGAAGAATTTGCAAATTGATAAAACCCGGTGGGCGAATTTTCCATCTCCAAGGAAAAACGCTCTGATCTCCTATGAGAAAAATTCCCAATTCTCCTTTTGGGGCTTCAACTCTCACATAAAGTTCTTGTTTCGACAATTCAAAAGTTGGAGAAGGTTTTTTACTAATAAACCGATATTCAAAATCATTCCATTCAGGATCTTTTAATCTGCCAAAACGCCGGATTTCTAAATTTTCGTAAGGCCCTCCTGGAATTCCTTCCAGAGCCTGTTGAATAATCTTTATGGATTCTATCATTTCACCGATCCGTACTAAATAACGGGCTAATGAATCCCCTTCTCGTTGCCATTGAACCTGCCAATCAAATTCGTCGTAAGACTCATAATGATCAATTTTACGAAGATCCCATTCTATTCCGGAAGCTCGTAGCATTGGTCCCGATAAACCCCAATTTAATGCCTCGTCTTCCCCAATAATGCCTATGCCCTCAACTCGTTCTAAAAAAATAGGATTCCGGGTAATAAGTTTTTGATACTCAGCAAGCCCTGTTAAAAAATAATCGCAAAAATCCAAACATTTATCTATCCAGCCATAGGGTAGATCGGCAGCCACTCCTCCAATACGAAAATAATTATGCATCATTCGCATACCGGTGGCAGCTTCGAATAGGTCATATATCAATTCTCTTTCTCGAAAAATATAGAAGAAAGGTGTCTGCGCACCAATATCCGCCATAAAAGGACCGAGCCATAACAAATGAGAAGCTATCCGACTCAACTCCAACATAATGACTCTGATATAGCTAGCCCTTTTAGGTATTTGAATATTGCCTAATTGTTCGGGTCCATTTATGGTTATTGCTTCTGTGAACATAGTAGCTAAATAATCCCAACGTGTTACATAAGGCAAATATTGTATAATTGTTCGGTTTTCTGCAATTTTCTCCATCCCTCTATGTAAATAACCCAATATTGGTTCGCAGTCGACAACATCTTCACCATCTAGAGTAACGATGAGTCGAAGAACACCGTGCATTGATGGGTGCTGAGGCCCCATATTGACTATCATGAGGTCTTTTCTTGTAGTTGGTGCAGTCATAAGTTTTTTACCGATTCATTCTTCCATGAATTACTGAAAGTGAAAAGAAGTTCATCAAAATTTCATCGAAACATATAAGTGAAAATGAAATGACTCTTCAAATTAATCAAATTAACGAGTTTTTGTCTCTCGAATGTCCAACTGATTAATTAATTCTTTATAACGTACTCTATTTTTTTTTGCCAAATAAGCTAGCAGTCGTTGACGTTTTCCCAAAATTTTCTTCAAACCTCTCTGAGATAAATAGTCTTTTTTGTGCAATTCTAAATGTGAAGTAAGTCTCCGTATCTTATTGGTGAAATTGAATACTTGAAATTCAACAGATCCTCTCTTTTCTTCTTGATAAATAACTGAAATGACAGAATTTTTTACCATAAACGAATTTCCCCTTTCTTTATTTTACAGATATGGATTTTATTGAATTTTAGCGATCAGTAATAATAATGCCAGTAATTTGAACGTGTTATATAGACTTAATTTCTTTATGAACCCCTAATTTTATCAATTCCAATAAATTAATCAATTTTTAAATTTTATTCAGATAGGAATCCAAAAAGGTGGTAGGTACGTTTTTTTTTTCATTCACAAAAGCGAATAATTTAAACCTAAAATCCTAAAATGAAGAAGATTCTGTTGATTCATTTCTAGATCTAATCGATACCTTATTGATTTAGTATCGTCTACTCGAATTAGATTCGAATGAGATGTAATACAAGGCATGTGTGAATTTGTTTGCTTTCAGATACTCTATACGAGACAGGGTATATAGTACTATCAATTAATTTTCAATTGTGGATACATATGTATCCTTAAGATACTGAAACGGCTACCATTATTGGTATCAAACCAATAACGATTCATACAAGCTAAATCTTCTAATCGATAATTAGGCCAAATAAAGAACTTAAATTTAATTAATTCATTTTTCTCTTTATAAAGAGGTTTCCTTTCATCCAAAAATTGACTCCAGTTTTTTACATTGGTTTCGTTGCAAAATACGGAATTTCTATCGACGCCATTCCAATTCAAAGAATTAAAAAAACTTCGAATTCTCAATTCTCTACGACGTCTAGACCATAAAATATTTTCAGGAACAAGCAAATCAAAATGATTTTTGTCTGTATTTATTCTTTGATTTTGAGGTTGCAGAATGAATTCATCAAAATTCTTTTTATCAACATATCTTTGTTCTCGGTATCTTTGATTAGTTTGGTGTTTACTTTTATGAACCAATGAAATACCTATAGTTTGATACATAATAAATTGTCCATTATTTTTTACAGACAACCGAATAGGTTCGATAATAAATACCCCCTTCTTCATCAATTCTGTAAGAGTTAAATTCGCCTGAATCAGCATTATATCCAAACGCATTTCTCTCCTTTGAATTGACGATATAGTAATTTTGGTTGGATTTATCAGTCGAAGCAGGAGACAATATACCTTGATATTTTCGAGCATTCTTTGATTCAAAGCATCGTTCCATCTCAATTGAAAAAGCAAATAACGTTTCAAGAACAAATATAGTTCTGCTTCCGTGTTTCTTTTGTATTGTTTTGTCTTTTTATTTGTGTCTGATTCCGCGTAATCTTTTTCAAGATCGTTTTGATGTTTTGAGAAAACAGGGACCAGATTTCCTTTGTTTTCTATATCTGATCCACGCTCTCTTTTTCCTTGACTTGCGGGTTCTTTTGCTTCTTCAATTCGATTCTTTATTTTTTTATTTGATGGTAGAAAAAGGTTTTGTTTTTGGTTTTTATTTTGACTAACATTTTCATTTGTAGTCAAATTTAAAAGAAGTAATTTGCTTGGTATAATCCACGGTTTTATTTTATATACATTATAAAGTAGTACAAATTCTGGGAAGAACCAAAATTCCAGATTTAATATGGGACGATTAAATATTTTTTCATTCATTCCCATCCAATCAAAAAAGACTTTTTTCGAATTTTTTTGAGTTTTTTCTGGATTTTGATGAGTTGTAAGATAAAAAAGGCCTTTTTTATCAATTTTATCAATTATTTGATAATTATTAATACCAATTTTAGTATTTGGATTACTGTTGGTATCGATCTTAACCCAGGCCTCAATATCTCCTTTTTGTCTAACAGAAAAATGGATAATTTTCCAATCAAAATATTTTCTATCGAACTTTCTTTTTATATCTAGAATATTGCCCTTTCTTAGATAATTATTGATATGAAGATTGACGGGCATATCAAAAAAGTTGTGTTTGGACGTGTTGTAATTATAAGAAATTTCGAAGTTCTTATTTACTTGAAAGGATAATCTAGAAATAAATGAGTCACTTTTATTTTCATAATTAATCGATTTATATGATAAAAGATCATAGCTATAACATTTTTTAAAATTATCTTTTTGTTTTGATAATGAATAGAGTTCAGAATCATTTTCTTTTTTGTAATGAATTAATTGGTCTTTTTCATATGAATTCCATTTGTTTAAGTTTCTATTTTTATTTTGAACCATACAACTTTGATTAACCCTAGTTCGCCATTTTTTTGGCATTAATCTAGACCATCTAATCTGAGATAAATCGTATTGATAATGCCGTCTTAACCAGTTTTTCCATTGATTGATTCTATAACTCTGAAGTTTCTTATCTTTTAATTCAGAATGAAATATTCCTAGTGTTCTAAAATAGTCCTTTATTTTAGTCTTAAGGAAAAAAGGCGTTCTGTTATATTGAAGAACAGATCTAAATTTAGACAAATTAATAATTTGGGTTTGTGATAATTTGTAAAATACATATGCTTGTGACAAGTAGGATAAATCAAAAAAAATATGTGAATTTTTCTTACTAATATTATAAAGTGACTTTTTTATAGTCGAAATAAAGATAAAGTGAATTTTTTTTTTATTATTAATTCTTTCTTGATTTATTTCATTATTGGAAATGTATTTCTTAATCAATTTGTTTGTTGATTCAAGAAAGAGTTGTGTATTAATTCTGGGAATATTAATGATATATAAAAATAGATCGATGTATAATCTTTGAATGAATAATTTTATAAAATAATGTAATTTCCATATTAATCGAGTATTTCTTCTTTTTAATATTTGGAAAATCTTTTTTGGCGATTCGAATTTTTTAATATTATTTGTTTTATTAGGACTAATGTCTATTTCTGGAGTTATTTTCTTTTTCTCTTTTGTAATTCTTTCTATTTGATTTTTTATTGTACTTGTTCTATCAGTCAAATCCTTCATTTTGGTTTCTATCAGTGAAGAATTTGCCCAATTTCCAGATTCAATTTGACTAAATGATTTGTTAATTATTTGATTACTAATTAGATAATCTTTTTCTTTTTTCGTCTCATTCGATTCAGATATTTCTTTGAATCTAAATAATACAATTGGATTTACTTTTACAAGTTCTTTTTTTTTTTTTTTTAGAAATAGAATACTTTTGATAAACCATTTTTTGGTTTCTTTTGAAACTCTTCGAAATAATTTTGTTTTTCCTTTTAAAACTTTTGGAGTTATAAAATATTTCTTTTTGAATTTTCCAATTTTTTTTTCGAGTTCCTTAAAAATGGGCTCAAAAAAGGAAGGGCGCTTTCGGGGAGAACCAAAGGGAAGTTCAGCTTCCATCCCCCAAACTGTTAAAAAACAAAAATCATCTTTTTGTTTTTTCTTTTTTATTAGCTCTCCACGGGAGGGGTACAGTTTAGATATATGCCAAGGTTTCAGACAAAAAGGAAATAAAATTTTGATCTGAATCCCATCTCTCAACCAATTTTTTGGAAATTCTGTTTCTGATAATTGAACACCATTATAAGTACATTTAATATGCATTTCGCTCTTCCATTCCTGCAAATCTTCAGACCATTCAGGAAGTTGGAAGAATAACATACGCCCGAGATTTTTGGCTATTATCAATGAAGGTAATATAATATATTTTCGAAGAATTGATTGAGTTATTAACATGTAACCTCTTATTATTTGCGCAAAAGGAATGGTATCCCAGGCTTCTGCTATCGCTATCCGTGCTTTTTCCTTTCTTTTGTTCTCCTCTTTTTTGTCCTTTTCTTTTTTCTCTTCTCTTTTTGTTTGTTCTTCTCTAGACTTTAGAATTTTGAATTCTCCCTCTTTACCTGTCCAATTTCGAAAAATTGGTTTAATCAGTCCCGAGATATCAAAAGAAAAAAGACGGGGGGGGGTTATTCTGTCGAGAAAAAGGGGGGAATGCGCATTTGCTTGAAATAGTTTCCAAATAGATGTTTTGCGCCTTTGAGCCCGCATAGAGCCTTTAATTATACCTCGCCGAAAATCTGATTGTTGCGAATAGCTTATTAAAGCCACTTCCTCGTTGGGTTCAGGATTCTTATTCTCGTTGTTGTCAGTAAAAATAACTACACGTCTGGCTTTTCTTAAACGAATTTGATGATCCATTGTTACGCGATCTTTAAATTCACCCAATTGTTGGTCCAATTCGGTGATTAATTTATGTGACCAGCGGGGGATTTTTTTACTGATTTCTTTTATTCCAATCGATTTTTTTCCAGATTTTGTCTCATTAGGATCAATTGCATTGAATACAAATTTTACAAATTTTGTTCTTTTTTCTGAATTCGCTCTTTCCTGTTCTTGGTCTGAAAATAAAGAAGGGTCTTTCAAATTTAAACTCGATTTTGGTTCGTTACCAAATTCATTGATTAAAGTTAAGAACTCGTCAATTTTTGTTGATAATGGTTTTTTATCAACCATATCCACTTTTTGTTCAAATTCTTGGTAATCAGTATTCGTAAGAAAGATAGTATGAATCCTATTTAGTCTAACTCTCTCTTTCAAATTTTCTA
>JBAMIE010000074.1:9173-27642 GCA_037177295.1 Kaempferia parviflora
CTGTTGTTTATCCTGCTGTTTACTTCGGTGCAATAGATTGTTATTCAATCTTTATACTGTATTATTGTTTACTACAGGGTCTTCGATGAATACTTTGATTCAGGGGAGTTTGATTAGGGGAGGGGAGTTAAATATGATTTAGTAAATGTCTTTTATCTCGAAGGATTTAGAGAAAAAAGAGAAAGAGGATTTTGTTAATATTGGTGTATAAAATAGGTGAATAGCTTCTCTTAAAGAGAATTTAGGGTTTTGTTCTTATTCTTTTATGTTTAAAATTATGCTTTTATTGTATTTAGTATTAGTGTTTGAAGTATAAATCATTCGTGATTGTTCTTGCACTTTATGAAGATGAGAGAAATATGTGCCAGACAGTCATGAATTATCAATGTGCAGAGATGGCAAAGATGGTCGTGAATTATCACAATATATTGTTGATCAGTTGGAAGTAGTGTGTAGAGATAGCATCTGCCTCATCCCATACAACATTGGGTAAGATTTTAGTTATTTATCAATTCTTACTATATACTTTCATAATGTTTATAAATATTTTATAATATATATATATATATATATATATAAAATTTTATATTACATTATAAATTAAATTTAGTTAGGAGATTTAAATTTATATGTTATTAAATTTTTTGAATTATTTATAAACTATTAAAATTATTTATAGATTTTTAATTTTTTTTTGAAAATTTAAATTATTTTAATTTATAAATTTAATTTAAGATAAATTACAAATATGAATTCAAAATTTCAATGAAAATATTTTTTATTTTTAATAAAAAGTAATAAAAATATAAATTTATATATCATAATTATATTAGTTAATTAATCATTATTTTATTAATTATTATTATAATGTACAATGTATATAATTTTAGTTTATATAACAATTAATTAGAAATTATATATTTTAAAAAAAATATAATCTTAATATTTAAAATAAAAATATATATTAAATAATTTAAAATAATGAGACAATTTTATTAAGTTTTAATTAAATTTATTTAAATTATCCTATAATATTTATTAGTTAATTAAATTTATTAATCAAATTTTTTTTAAAAAATCTAAGTTTTATTATTTGTTTAGTGTGTTCCATGCTGTGACCGTAGGCAAGATTTTTTCATATTATGTCTATGGACACGCTGGTCTCACATGACTCTCCCGGACACGTAGCCTGTCTCATGCGATACCCGCTGATGGCACCTTGGTCACAATTTCTGTGTCCCCGTGGAATAAGATATTTTATCCGTATAGAATTAAACTGTTCAGAATTTTAATCAATCGCATGTAGGGGTGAGCATTCGGTTTATTCAGTAATAAATTAACCGAATTAATCGAAAACCGATTTAATATTAAATAACTAAATTGAATCAAAGTTTATACAAAATTAATACCGAATTAACTAAATTAACTGAATTAATACCAAATATGTTAAAAAATTATACAAAATTAATTTCGAATTAACCGAATAAACTAAATGCTCACCGTAGTTCTAATAAAATTATTCAAATTAATTATATATTTTATTTATTTTATTTTTAAAATATATAATACATTATTTATTTATTTATCTCAATATATATTTAATTTTTTTATTTTAAAATATTTATTTTATTTTTAATTAATATATTTTATACCTATATAAATACCTACAGCTAGTTTGTTTTTTATTCACGGTTCCCAGCGGTAGCTCACTAACGGTGATTAGATCTGTGTGTCATCGTTCTCGCGCTTGTCTCTCTCTCCATCAAGGCGATCAGAAAAGGTATTTCTTATAACCCTGATCTTTTCCGTCTCTGTGTTTGGAAAGGAAGAGTTTCGGGGAAAGATCGTTCCTACAACCTTTCTCTTTCCTCTTGGCTTGTTCTTGTTCTATATCTCAGTCTAGTTCATACTCATTGCCCTCTATTAAGAAAAGCGAGGTTTGCTTACTTTGCTGCTGGGCAATCTTTGAACTATTACGACTCTTGGGTCATCTTTAGTCTCTCACACCTAATCTGTTTGTGGTTTCATTATGATTTATGTCTGACTACGATGACATGAACATGGACAGATTGATGTAAGGGCTGGGCTGTGCTGTAGCCCAACCCTTCGATAGAATCATTCAAAAAATTAAAATATCAACAGTGGCACGGTCTATAACATGCAATAACTAATAAAGTTAATTGAGAAATATTTCTTCACCAAATCAACTGAATCATTTAAATAAATTCTTTCGCGCTAAGAAAATAAAGATATGAAAAAAAAATATTTTAAAAGCCTTTTTTAATTTCTAAAAAAGTCTAAGACATAATATTTTATTTCAAAAATCCATTAGTAAAATCTTCTTAATTAATTTTGAGATAGAAATATTACACCTCTAATTTTAAAACTGATTAAAAAATCATTTATATATTTATTTTTAAATTAACCAAATAAAATTTCTATTTCTAATTTTATTTTAAAACTATCATTAATTGGTATAATTTTAATCTATTTATAAATCTGTTTACAATTTTATTTATAAATTCGTATATAATTTTGTTTAAAATCCAATTAAATATAAGAAATGGTGAAATGGTAACATGCTCGTGCGTGTGGAGTGAACTCAGACCTCTTCTACAGCATCCTTGGCGGACTCAACCAAGTCAGGATCAGCCCGGCCCACTTCTAATTTCTGGATCCATCATTGGGCATGAACATAGGGTCTCTTGTTATCTAGAAACAAGCAATGGACGAGGGGTGCATGAATGACGGTGGCAAATTCTGTACTGATTCCACAGGGCTTCTGTGAGTTTTTTTTTTAAATATTTTATTTTATTTTATATTAAACTTTTTGTTGTTGTTACAAACATTGTCTCCATTGTGAAAAAAGTTCATGAAAGCGTATTATGTAAGAAAAGTGTATGTATTTCCAATATATTAAGTCAATTTTGTTCGTTGTCACATCATACATTTGTAGCCTTCAATTTTCAGCAAGCAAACAAGCGAGTTTGGTTGATAAAGCCAGTAGGGTGAGTATTCAGTTTATTCGATTAATTCGGTTAATTTAAAATTAATTTTGTATAAATTTTTTATTATTATTTTAAACATATTTGATATTAATTCAGTTAATTTAGTTAATTCGGTTAGTTCGGTATTAATTTTGTATGAACTTTGATTCTATTCAGTTATGTAATATTAAATCAGTTTTTGATTAATTCAGTTAATTTACTACCGAATAAATCGAATGTTCACCCCTAAATAAGTCACCGACAGCAGCCAACCATCTAAAATTATTTTCCCCTTGTTTTGAATTTTCAATCATTTTAGTTTACTCAACATTTTTGTTAGTACATACAACTTAACTGTTACTAAACGAAATATGCACTTCCATTTAGTTTATAGTCAAGAAAATAACTTAAATGTTACTGAACAAACTCGTCGTCGGTGGCTTTGACTAGTTTTTTTTTTTCTGTACATTTTTTTCTCATGAAGAAACTTAAATGTTAAATCTGGAATAGCCAAGCCAAGCCGTCTTCCTTGAAATCAAAGGTTTCTGATTTACCTTGATAGATGCGATAGAATCCCCCTTTACTCTTAAAAGAGTTGCGCATATGGTTACCCAAAATACCCTTATCAATAATGTTATTTTTTTCTTTCTAATTCTTTTAAGAGTATAAATATTTTTATATTGGACAAATAAATAAAGTATCTTACTAACATTTATTACCTGGAGTATAGAATTCCTGAAGGGCTTATCTTTTAAATATTTTTATGCTTAAAATTCCTGTTCACTTTCTCCTATTTTCTTCCCTGATTCCTCTTGATGCTGTGTAATCTTATTTTTATTTTTATAAGTTATCAATCTAAGGTTCCTGAAAGGATGAAACTTTGTATTCAGGCAATCATAGTAGACTTCTTCTAGATCTAAGGTGAGTTGGGGATGCTAGATCTGTTTTCGGTTTCATCTTATTTTTATTCTTCCCAATCTAAATCCAGACCATGGGGGTATTTTCAGTAACGAAACTGATTTGTGATCTTATAAAGAAGTATGCCCTTTTAGTGGGTTTGGGTTTGTAGATCATCTGTTTTTAAAGATCATCCCTCACAAGTAGCCAGCGTTTTAATAAGTTACTTAATTGCAGGTACTCGAGGCAACTTCACAGAAGATATGCTGCATTGGTGCTGGCTACATCAGTGAATCATCCATGGCAATGATCGCCAAGAAGTGTCACTTCATCAAGGTGTACGTCGTCGACTTCTCCGAGAGCTACATCAAAGCATGGAACAACAATCGTCTCCCTATTAAGGGTGAGTATTCGGTTAAAACCGAACCGAACTGATTTTTTTCCAGCAAACCGAACCGAACCGATTTAAAAAAAAAACGAACAAACCGAACCGAATTTGTGATAAAACCGAACAAACCGAACCGAATAAACCGAACAAACCGATTTTTTCAAAAAATTTGGTTTATTTTAATAAAAATTCGGTTCGGTCCAAAATTTAGGGTCTAAAAATTTGATTTGGTTCAAAAATTCAGTTTATTCGGTCTATTCGGTTTAATCGAATAAGAAATTTTAAAACCGAACCCGAACCGAATTAACCGATTTTTCAAAAAAAAACCGAATTTCCGAATAAACCGAACCGAATTTATAAATTCGGTCGTTTTGATCGGTTTGTTCGGTTTAACCGAACTTTTGCTCACCCCTAATGGGCTCGAGCTCGAGCTCGGCTCAATTCTTTAATCAAAATAAAAACAAAGGAAATCTGTACAAGCTAGCTAAGGCTCAAACCTGGACCACGCGCAAATTCAAAACATTAACAATGTTCTCTATTCACAAAAATCTTAAAACTTATTGTTTATTGTTTAAATTTAAAGTAGTAATTATTTTAAATATTAAAATATTGAATAAGTTCGGCTCGATAAAGCTCGACGAGCCCTCAAGCTAATATTAAACGAGCTCGAGTTCGGCTCGAATATTAAACGAGTCGGCTCAAGCTCGGCTCGAGCTCAGTCAACTTCGAGCTCGAGTCGAGCTTTGATCGAGCCGCTCGCGAGCGGCTCGGCTCATTTGCAGCCCTAGTTTGAAATATTGGATAAAGCATCCGTACATTGAACCAAGAACAACAATAAATTTGTCCCCTCGGAGTGGTGCGGTGGTTAAGGTATGAGAGCTTACCACATGAGGTCTAGAGGTCAAATTTCGACACGCCCAAGTATATACCTCCTCTATATTTTGACCATTTGCACTTATGGCTAGTAGCCACTCATGATTTACCTCGTTCGTCCTAACTCTGGGACAGTTTGACGGGGACACTGGGCGAACATATTTACCTTTTACCACAAGAAATACAATAAATTAAAAAAATATATATATATATTACATTTTTAATCCCGTAAATTCACTGTTTTCGAATTTCAATCTTTTATTTTTTAGAATTTGAATTTATCATCGATAATTATCTAGCTGACCACGGGTATTTTTGTTTGACGTTTTAAGTCCAATAAGACACTAAAATAAATATGGAACACAAAATTAAAGGTGACTAGTGTCATTATGCTATAAATGTCGACATAAACTTCTCCACGCCAAAAGTTACTTTTAATTATTTTATTTTATTTTTATAAAATTAGTTATGTCAATAGTATCTTATTTTTTAGGACTTAGAGGTTACCTTAATATTAGGTAAGAAAAAAAAATTAAATCGCAATTTTTTTTCAGTGTGTACAAAATATATATATTCAAACAGATGTTGTCAACGTGGATCACATGTGAAATTTCCTGTATTTATCCGTTTTTTATTTAATTATTAAATTTGTTTATTAAATAGAATGAATATTACTAAATTGTCGTCAAAAATGTTGAAGCCGAATTAATGAGAATATCTACGTATTTAAATTTCATAAGCTCCAAATTTCCATTTGAGGCAGCTGGTGTTACAGTTTGCGATACGGCGGTCGCACCGGCTAATTGAAGGAAGCTAATCGCGTAGTTTTTGAAAAGTTCAAATAAAATTTCCATTTTTGTTTAATTTTCTTATAAATTCAAATTACACAAAAGTTAATACCCGAGCCATTTCACACCGTTGAATTCACAGTCATTATATATCAATAGATAAATAAAAACAAGAAAAATCAAACGAGAGATGAACATCTCGCCATTTAAATATGACAAAGGCGATTCGTTCGTAGTGAGTGTTCCTGCTAATTCGTTCTAATACGGAGGAGATAAATTATAGATGAATAATAGTCATTAATGTAAATAGTCAAGACGTAGGGAAAGACATGCTTGAATATACTGAATTTTCATTCAAGACCTCGTTTGATAGTCTTAGCCAAGTTGAGACGAGCTCAAAAATGAACCAAGTCTTTGAAATGATTGTTCAAACTTGACTTGGTTTATTTTTTATGAGCTTGAGCTTATTTGAAACTTGGCTTGTGCTTGGTTCGTTTAGATGTTATCGAACTCTCAATTCAAAAAAATGTGGAACCGCCACATCAACGACCCCCTAGAGCCGGCCCCACGGATATGGAGGGAGGTAAATACAGGTAAACAGGTGAAAGGTGCATGGCGGGGACTACCACAAGCAGTGACACCCTGGGGATCGACCCCTGCCCGATTTGGACACACTAACATGCATCGAGCTCTCAATTCAAGCTTGGCTTGAGCTGGGTTCGTTTAGATGTTATCGAGATTTCAATTCATGCTTGTTGGATTGTTTTAAACTTTTATTTGTTTGATTAATTATTGAGCTTGATAATTCAAACTTATTTATTTATTTTATTTTATTTTTTATTTTATTTTTATTTATTCAGTATATTTGATAAAAATTTTATTAATAAATATGGTTCACGAACGCTGTTTTAGAACGCTGTTCACAAACGCTATTCGCGAATGCTCTTCGCGAACGTTGAACGTTGTTCACGAACATTAACGATCTGAACACATATGTGTTCAAGTTTGTTTGTTTAGTTTAACGAGCTGTTTAAACTTATTTATTTAATTAATCTTGTGTATATTGAACGAATATAAATAAGCCCTTACCAAATCGAATACTAATGCGTTTGGTATATATTTGGTAATCAGAATGGTAATGAGTTTGATTGAGCAGGGAATGAGTTTAGCGATAACCTAGGAAGTGTTGGTTATAAAATTAGGGGTATGAAATTCAAATTTAAAATTTAATTTTCATCTATCAAGCATTAAAAATAAAAATAAAATATATTTTATTCTCGTTCCAACCTTATAAACTCGCTTATTAAGAGCAAAGTAAAGATTTTCCTTAATTTTAACTGACTCGTTTCCTTTAGTCTGTTTTATTTTACCCTCTTCTTAATTATTATTGTTCTATTAATACATTAACAAATTGTTTGCTCTCTTCTGCAGCTAAACTCCTCGTCCCCTTCTCGCTTTGCGTCTGCTCGTCGTCGTCGCCCAGCGATCTCCGCCCTTCCGGATCCTTCCTACGACTCCTCTTCCCTTTCTCTCAATCCGCGCTTGGGATTCGTTCTTCGTCCTCAGCTGCCGTCAAAATCTCGTCTTTCGTGTTCCCCGCCGCCGGATCCCCGCCGCCTGACCGCCCGCCGCTACGTGATTCGTCGATAAAATGGAAAGCCTTGCCAACTGTGAGCTAGACCAGCGGATCTGAGAGATTGCATGCGCTGGATTCCCTGGAGTGCCCTGCGTGAGCTGGCACTTGGGGCGTGACCCATGGCGGACGTAGGCGCGGCGGCGAGGGGGCCGTCGATGGTCGTGAAAGTGAGGAGGGAGGTCATGGTCGCTTGCATGACCTGCCCTCTCTGCCACAAGCTCCTCCGGGACGCCACCACCATCCCCGAATGCCTTCACACGTGTGAGTTCCCTGTTCCCTCCACCTACCGTTTCCATTTCGGTCGAAAGCTCTCGCTCTTCGTTTTCCTTGTACAGCGATTTCGCTTACAAAAATTTTGTAGCGTGATTGAAGGTAGGGTTCCCTCTGCTTACGTAAATTTCCTTTTTTATTTTTCATGATGGGCGCTTTTGTGGAAAAAAAAATTTCTAGTTTTTCTCTCGGTTTAGTTCTTTCTTTCTCTTGGTATTCTTATGATATTGCGAGTTTGTGTAGTGAAGCAAAAGACCGAAAAAGTATAGTTTTCTTACGACGTTCAAATCCTTATCGTAAGGGTATGTGATCGCATGCAATGCTTTCCATTACCAGCTGTTCTTTCTTCCCATGTTTCTACGATGTAAGATTTTTCTTCCCTAATTCCGTTCTTTGTTGCTGGGGAAACAAATAAATAAAGGATAGAATCACTTTAAATTGCAGAATCCGTGCATACATTGATTGACTGGAACCAAATTTGAATTTTTGCATAACCTTCAATCGTTACCAATTTGGTACAATGTTATACCATGCTTCTATATCTACGTGAAGATTTGAGAATTTTATTCACCGTGCACAGTGCCTACATCTTTAGTAAATCCCTTAGATTTTTATCTTTGATGAAGTGCCGATAAGGAAAATTGAAATCTGAAATCTTAGATTAGACTTGTGGATGATGTTAGTCTTGCTCGGCTTTCACTCTTTGCACATGAATTTCATTTGATTCTTTTGTTCATAAAGTATAACACAACACTTGCTAAGATGTTTATTTGCATATTTTTGATATTTCTTTCTTTGAAAATTCTGTGTAATTTAAAATTATTTAGGCTATGCAAATGATTTAGATCGAGGACTACTCAATCATTTTGTATTTTTCATATGAGACATACAGCTCCTTGATGTTTTGTCCACTCAATCAGTTTGTAGGAAATGCATAACTGAGAAACTTAATGACGAGGAGACATATCAATGCCCTGTATGCAATATTTGTTTGGGAGTTATTCCAATGGAGAAACTCAGGTTAATTTCTTTTCTCTTCCCCAGTATTTCTTACATGTGTTAAAATTGTTTTCATTCAAAATCTCTCTCTCTCTCTCTCTCTCTCTCTCTCTCTCTCTCTCTCTCTCTCTATGCAGTTCAAAATTAGTTCTTGCCATGAATCTTAAAAGGCTAAAGGAAAAGAAATACAATGACTTAAATTAGGATAAGAAGGAGAGTAGCTTCATTCCTGCACATGAATCTGCTAATTACAAAAGTAATACACATGTGAATACAATAAAGAAAAGGGAGCAATTCAAATTGGGAATATAGAATGTTGAACTTTCCTATCAAGAACAGGATTCCCAACACTATTCTGTCCTTTATAGTTTTCAGCTTAACTATTAATGTTTTTTTGGTTATATTCTAGGGCATCAGTTTAGTCATTTTGCTGCATTTAATTTCTAATTTTCTAATAAATATCTACTGTGGGCTAGAATGGTGATTTCATTAATAGGATCCGTATGCTTTAGTCTAACCGTTTCTTTAAGTTGAAGGGAATCAGTACATAAGATCTTTAATGGCGCATGCATTATTACTACAGTGATTTATGTCTATGACATCATCATTACAATTTCAACATCATTACTCATATTAAAGTGGTCTAAAAATTTACTAGTTTTTCTTTTTGTAATTTCTAAAATAAGTTGATTATCACACATTTTTTGGAAAAAGAGACAATTAGTTAAGTTCTTTGAGCACATTTATTAGGCATTACACGACCCTGTCCTCCAAGACTTTCTCTGGACATGAAACTGAATAGCATCGCCATTCACTTGAAAATCAACTCTGAGATGGACCATTAAAATGTACTCTTTTTGCCCTTTGGATTCATAAAAGTTATTTCACTTCCGACTGAGAGAATCTATTAACTAAACTAAGATGGTGGCAATGCTATTTAGCTCAATTATATGATAGATATTTGTGATGTATGAATTATAATGTAGGAGATCATATATTGGATCAAATTTCTTACAAATGGAATTACAACACCATATATTTAGAGTTACCATTAATAAAACAAACTTCCCTGAATTGAATATGAGGAATGATGATCCCTTCTCAAGCATCTGTTTGTAGGTGAATCTGAGTTTTTTAAAAATATTTATATTTAAAATTTTTTTTATGCTTATAGATTGTCCACGATGTGATATCCTAGTTCAGTTCTCATCCTACTTTAGTTCTATATGATGACTTGTAACATAATGGAGTGGTTTATAAACTTAGATGAACCATCTATTATTAATTTGGAGCATAAGCATGGTGGTAACATATTGGAAAGGGTTGCTTGCGTGATGGTGGAGCCACCATTGCACCTCACAATTCACATGCTGGTAAGAGATGATATCAAGGCTATGAGTTGGTTTGGGCCTTGGTAGGGAAATCAAGTCTCATTTGATAAGAGTTGATGATGCTAGTTTATTTGTACATGGTAACTTGTGAGCTAATTGAGGCAGTTTATAAGATTAGTCTGGTGAGCTCTTGGGTTGAACTATTTTGGTTCAGTGGTGAAGCTTGAAAGTTAATGAATTAGTTCTATTAGTTGAGACAAAGAAAATGATGTAACTTTTGTCTTACATATTGTCCATGAAATGCAAACAGAGATGCTGCCTTATGGAACTCACTTATTGCACATTTGACTATCCTAATGATGTTCCTTACATTCAAAAGATAATGTTATTCAGGAAACAATTGGACTCCTATTTTCAGTTGACATTTTCCTTAATCCTCCATCATATAGATGGGTTTGTATTTGCTTGTGAGTAATGACTAATTTTGGTTTGGAAGCTGTAGCACCTCATGGTTTAGTCTCAAGGTTGGATTTTTTTTCTGCCATTTACTTGATAGGTTTGTAAAGATATTCTTCAAGCATATGAGTCGTACCCTATGTTATGGAAGTCTAAAACATGAAGGTATTTGGCATCCTGTCAATAAGCCAATATATTTACCTTTTTACTTCTTTTGTTTCATAGAAACTACTTCAGGAAGATGTTTTCAGCTGAAATGGTAAATTGAGAAGATTTTATTGTAAAATAACATTATAGAAGCTGAAAATAATAATACCTTAAAGTTCGGGAAAATGACTTACAATTTATATGAGGAAGTCAATTTTGTAAATCAAAAGACTCCATTCTTCATCTTATTTTTTGAAATTAAAATTTGACCCTTTTGGTTATTTGTTTTTTCATTCAGATTGTTGAACCAGCCTGATCACTTATGTCAATGATGCATGATAACATCATCATGATCTCATAAATATTTTTATCTTAATAATAGATATTGATATAAGTAAAATAAATAAAAATATGCAACACAAGGATATTAAAACCATTTACTTAGATGGATCCATATTAAGCAACGCTAGGACAGACAAAAAATAAAATTATGTAAATATAATAAATGAAAAATATGAGTTTATAGAATATTTTAAATGAAATAATCTGTTTAATATTTAATATTGAAGATAATGTTTAGGATATATTGAAACATAAGTATCCAAAATATATTAGGTTATAAAAACCATTTTAACAGATTGAGATTGCTCCGAGGTTAGCCCACATGTCAGCCTTCTTCCGATTACATGAGGTATCTTGTTCAAGAATTCTTGCTAAATTTTATTCTAAATTTCCTAGTTTAGCCATTACATCTTATGATGTGTCATGTGTTAAGTTTCATGTGTCATGCTTGTCAAAGTGTAAATGTTTGTTACAGAGTGGAAATTTTAGCTCTAATATTTTTTTTGAAACACCAAGATCAACTGTCTGTGTCCAGTTATATTCATTGAGCCATGGGAAGTACTTTACAAAAATACATATTTTTTAAAGTATGCCTTTAATGTTAGTCATTTTACAGACCGGACCACAATTTACAAGATATCAAGACAAAGATTTTTCCTCCTAAACGAAGCAAAATTGAAACTCTTGATGAAACATCTACCCCAATGATACCAATTAAACGTAAAGAAAAATCCCTTTCTTCATTGGTTGTCAGCACTTCTCACACAGCAACACAGACATGTTCAACAGGAAGGCGAACAAAAGCAGTTACTAAAAGAGCAGTCAATGCACGAGGTCTGAGGCCATCCATCAATGAATCATCCGAAAAGGATGACAACATTGTTGATAATTATGTGGAAAAGTCTAACTCAATTGAGAAAATGAGGAAGGTTTCTCTAAAGAGAAAACAGGTAATGGAAGTGAATTTTAGTTTCCTAGTTAACCAACTTGTTTGTTTAGCAGCAAATACATTGCTGACCTTTAATCGTACAATCATCTCTGCATGTTCTCCAGACTCATTCAAATGTTGAGCCATCCAACCACATGTTTTATGAGGGTAAACAGAATGGTGGTCTGTCATTTCAGGATAAAGTTGATATCTGGAACCCTTTAAATTGTCTGGTGGAAGCTGCAAACAGGACAAAAGCTTTTAGCTCTGTTCCTCAGAGACCTGTTCTTAAGGATGAAAAATATAATGACTGTGATGGTGAAACAAATATTAGCAATGAAAGGCATAAGGTGCATCAGCATAAGTCTAAAATTCTTGAAGAGACTGATAGCATTCTAACGCAACCAGTAACACTGAAAGAAAGCAGGTTGCAAAAAGTAACGAGAAGCAAGGATGTTACTGCATCAGCTCGATCATCCCATGATGCTCAAAATTCTCAATCTGTTAGGAAGATTAATCCTATATGGTTCTCCTTGGTTCCTTCTATGGAACAGTTTCAGTATGTATCATGTGGAATCTATATTGATTATGCTACCTTCACAAGTGTTTATGTTTCTGAGTAGCTTCATCTGGTGTGAACTGTTACAGGATAGGTGATCCACAATTTCCACAGATTTCTTCAAACTATCTGAGAGTCAAGTGAGTTTTAATATTATGTGTATCATGCATATGTAATCAATAAATTCTTTATTCAATCATGTCCCTAACGTCACCCACTTGTCCTAGTGGTATTTTAATCGTTTGATAGACGCGCCTTTCTAGAATTTTTAGTGAAAGAAAAATGCAATGGCTTGGAAAGTAGGGGTGAGCAGGATCAAGGTTGGGTTGGACTCAAGGAAAAACATGACTTGAAAAATTCTCGTGCACTTGAAAAAGTCAAGCAAACCAGAACCCTTTTTTAGAAACCCTGTTTCTGTTTTCTCATATCAAGTCTGAAAATTTTCCTTTTATTTAGTATCTTTTTGTATTTAAAATTTCCTCGTGTTTAAATTAATTTAGAACTGTCTCTGATCAAATGATTAGGATTTGGGTTTATTTTTCAAAAAAAAAAATTCAAAATGCATAGATTTGTTGAATACCTTTGCATGATACTTTTATTATTTTTGAATTTGGCTTGTTTTGAGTTTTCTTTTGGACTCTTTTTCATATCATGACTGAAACTTGGAAGATTGGTAGTCTTAAGACAGGGGTTGGGCATTTTGGTCCGTTAGGGTTGAGTTACCTACTGAAAGTTATTTTAGCATAAAATCTACAACAATCAGCATAGCAAAATTGTATACTTATTGATATCAGATAGATATGGTATGGAAATGGAATGGTTTAAATAGTCAATTTTGTGGAATTAGTTGTCTTATACATTGTTGCGAAGACATGGTCTAGAATAATTAATAACTATAGCCCATGTCACATCAAAATAGCAAGCTGATTGCTTCAAATTTTGACATGCATTATGTGCCTTGTGGTGTGGCAAGGACCATTATCTTGACTATAATAAATAGCAAGAACATTCACAATAGGCATGAGTGGAGTTCAAATAGTAACAAACCAAATATTGAAAACAAAGCCAAACTGTATAAGGATGACTGATTAGTTCCTCTCTCACTCACACATGGTATCTTAATGGTTAAGTATGACAATGATTATAATGTTTCTCACTGCAATTAGTAGAGCAAATTTCAATATATAAACTTAATGATTATTAATTGAAAGCAATATATTGTGATAGTTGGATCATCTATGTTTCTATTATTGCAAAGATTGCTAAAAGAAGCGAATTGACCTGTGAAGTAATTTGTGTTGTATATATCATTGGTTGGTAGTTGGTTAAAAAAGCCTTTTTTCTCTCACTTTACTCATTTGATTTCTCAGAAGCATACGTCAACAAGTAATATATATTGTTTTTACAGTTTTAGTAGGTTCTTCCTCGAGGTTTATTGGAAATAAATCTGCGTCAACACGCACATACATTGCTGTTTTTCTTTCAACATTTTTTTTTGTCTCTGTTTGATGTTGTTGATATCCAGTGTATTGTTTGCGTATAGAGATGGTAGCATGCCTGTGTTATTCATTCACAAGTACCTTGTAAAGAAGCTTAATCTTCAGAATGAAGCTTCGGTGAGTTGCTTGCCCTTTCATTTCAGTACATGTCATGCAAATGAAGTAAACTCATTTTCTTTTATTCCTTCCTTTATTTTGTAAGTACACTTGTTAAATTCATAAAAGGATAGAATCAAGTCTGTTTCATTGTTGTCTGGATAACATGATATCTCATAACTTGAATCTAAATTTTGACTATGAACATAATAAATGATAGATTCAATGAATATGACATGCAACTTAATTTATTACCAAGTGTTAAATTTTAAATTTTAACTTGAATCTCATATGCATTGAATTGAATTACTATCTAATCCATATGAAGAATGCTAAGATGTATGAAGTTCATAAAAAAATATTTACTTGCGGCCAAATTGAACTAGCCCCCTTAAATTAGTAAAGTTATATATGATGTTCCTTTCAATTTCAAAATTTGTAGATGCTACCCTTGCCCAGTCAATAGAAAGAATTTTTAATATCATATGAATCGAACCCAATTTGAACTCCATTGATGTTCAAGTGACACTTCAGCAAGTCAATTCTCCACAAGTAATCTTACTTGGCAATCCTTGGTGAATCTTTTATAATATTTGTTTATACTTTGTTGATTACTAACAAACCTTACCAATTTTTAGTTCCTTAAAAATATAATAATTATTATATAACACAAAAAGTAATCAACCTAAGCAACCAATACAATGTAAAACATGGTCTTGTAATTCCATATCAATCAATCTAAGCTCAATTAAGACTTTGTAATTCTAGCAAAAAATTGTTTGATTCAACCCGATGTTGTGGGAAATTTGGGCCATATGTGTGACTGTATAACCAAAATGTGACTTGATAACCTTCTATGGAAACACATAGGTTACTTCTGAGACAATGATGCCGATAGTGCATTTAATTAATGGACATTTATCTACTGAATACTGATACTTTTTTTCTTACAATTTTAATAGGTTCTTTAATTATACTACTACATTGTTTAAACCAAAATCATTGGAAGCATTTTTAAGTTTGAACAGTATTCTTTGAATAATTTGATTTGGGGTATAATGAGTAACTACAAAGAGTTCAAATTTGTTTTCTCATTGTATTTATTTCATATAACTGTAAATTTTAGTTGGCCCTGAAATGGGTAAATAAAAGTAACACCCTTACTGGAGTTTCCAATATCCAGAATTATAGGCTGTGCATTTGAATGGAAGAGAAAGAAGGGAGAGGGAGAAAATGAAAGGGAGGGAAAGCCCAAAAATGTTGTGTACTTGAGTAGTATGTAAGGAGAAGCTAAGTTATCTCATGTTCAAGTGATCCCCCTCAAATTCCCGACATTGCTGCTCCTCTCCCACCCATGCCTATTTATGCTTACTGCCACAGCAAATCTGAGTCTGAGCATGGTGCCACAGTGCAGCTGTGTGGTGGGGGTGGTTGGGGTTTTTGGCGCCGAGCTCAATAGTGATGTGGGTGGAGACGTCAAAGTTGAGAGGAAGGGAAATTGAGAACAGGAAAGTAGTGGGTGAGGATTCCCGGTGGAAATGGTGAATTTGGGGTGGCAAGGAGGCGGCCACAAAGGAGTGCCATGATCTTGTAGCATCACCATTCAAGGCACATGGTGATGGTGTTGGGCCAGAATGGAAACTGAGTAACAAGCATCATTCCTTGAAACAGTTGGCGCTGAAATCAAATGCCCATTTGATGCTGGAGAAGAAGATGCAGACTAGGAAGAGAGAAGATGCATATAAGATGTAAAATTTTATCCAGAGGCAGGTTATGAAGGTATTCTCAAAATTTGGTATCCTTCCATCTGCCCTCGTCAACCCAACTTTGAGTGGATGCTGGAATGGTGCAAAACATGTCTACAAAAAGCCATGATCTCTCCTTCCGCAGCATTTTGGGATGAGCAAGAAGGGGAAAGGGTCTCAAAGTGAGCCTCTTCCCTCCAAAAACATATAGGCTTAGGGTTAGCTTCCTTGGATGGAAGATATGATGAGAAGAAGAGAAGGTGAAACAAAACATGTATATGAATGATGGATCTCAGTATGCAATTTTGTGATCCTTTCTCTCTCCTCTTCCTGACTTTCCATCCATGCAAGCATAGCCTTAGTTTATATTAATGTCTCCTAAAATCAATCTCACACTACCTCATTTCAGACTAGCTTATTTATATTATTTCTGCATATAATATATTTTTCTGCAAATGAGTTTAAATCACTCTGTACTTGCATGTCTGTGCATTTTACTTCATTACACAATTCATGCTAAAATTTACATTAACTTAGAGTTCGGTAAAGCTTCATTGTTTTTTGATGCTGATGCAGAAGGATTCTTACCAGCTTGTTCCATATTCTGTCCAAGCTTATTAGTTGATTTACGCTGAGTTGATTTCCTATTTAGTAATTTTGTCTTCTTATCTATTAATTTTGTTCCAAAATGAGTAACCAGTAAGATCCACAGAATTGACTAGCATCTCATGGTTTCTTCCCTTTTTCAAAGGGATCATTGTCTGTTCTCTTCTCTACTAACATTTTTTCCTTTAACATTATCTATCTAATTAAAGCTGTTTAAACTGTTAAAATTGTTGACTTGCTTACAAAAGGTAGAATGACCTCATTGTCAAAATAGGTCTTGTTAGGATTCACATTGCTCATGAAAGTTGATTTCAGTCATTAATATATAATTTTAAGTATATCACTGTGATCATGATAAGTTATTGTAGTAACAACTTTAGCTTTCTTCATACTAGTATCCTAAGATTCATGTCCGTTGAGGCAATGAGTTTTATGGATTCATGTCTTTTTAGATTTCAGTTTATCAGAAGACAGCCATGATGCATTTGCCAAGGAGGTCTTCTTTGTTGTGTCAGTAACATAATTTGTCAGGCATATACTTTTCAGCATTACCATTGCGAGCGAATTTAAGTGTCTTAATTCTGAATGTGTTGTTGCTCAACATATGGATCCTACCATTTACAGACAATATGCTTTCGTACATTCTGTAATTTAAACCTGTTTATGTTATCTAAGACAAATAATCACCTGGAATACACAATTTGCATGTGCATAGTTACGATTTATAACCGATATTTGTAGGTACAAATCACTTGCCTTGGACAACCAGTGAGCCCTGCGACGCCCATTAACAAGCTAGTAGAGCAGTGGCTAAGCGAGAAGTCTTCGCAAAGGCTTCCAGCGGCAATTGGAGCCTCAGCCAAGGAGTTTGTGATGGTGTTGGTCTACAGTTGGAGCAAGGTTTCAGACAACAAATTATAACAAGTTCATTGCACTTAAAGACGTTTTCTTTTTTGCTTCTTTTTCTCTTCTTCTCATCCAATCTTGTCTCTAATGTATACATACCAACGTTTATACCATTGTCTTCTCAGATAAGAACATAGAGTTTGCTCCCCAAATGGGGCTGCAAAGTTGCTTTTCATTACAGGCGAAAAATTGTTGTACATCTTGGTTGAGTGTATTCTTTTGGGAATATTAAATATTTTTTTTTTGTCAATTGAACGATATATTTCGTGCCATTCTTATCTATTAAATGGTCGTGAGCAAAGAAAAACAAAAGATTGATATGGGAAGGCAAGTAGGGTTGTAATGAATTAAATGTTCGTGAGCAAGATTGATAAGTGTTTGTTTATGTTTGCCTTGGTTTAATTTGGAGATGAAGCTTAGCCCTATGAAGTTGGAAACCATGTTTGTAAAATCGTGATCATGGATTATAGGATTGCATGATCCTATGATTTGGAATACTAAATCGATCCTGAATCGGTGGGATCGTAGCATGATCGGTAGGATCATAGTAGGATTGATAGAAGCTTTGAGATGTCATAATTTTTATTTGGGTTGAATTACATAACCTATAATATATTAAATCGAAGTCTCTTAAGAGATTTACAGTTAATTACCGGGTGAAATTCATAATCACCTAATTTCAAATAAAAAAATATTATTTAAAGACTTTTCAGAAACCCAGTAGATTTTTAATCCTTTTTATTATCTTTTAGACTATTTTATAATAATATTGTGTCATTTCTTTTTCTCAAAACAATAAGTTTTTAAATGTCTTTTGTTTTCTAAAATTGCAAGTAGATCCCTGTAACTCACTTTTTTGAAAAAAATCTAGATTTTATCTAAAATCAAAATCGGCCCCTCTGATCCACTTTTTGCAAAAAGCCTAGATATTTTTTGAAATCACAAGTAGACCCCTATAATACACTTTTAC
Source organism: Kaempferia parviflora (assembly GCA_037177295.1). Lineage (NCBI taxonomy): Eukaryota > Viridiplantae > Streptophyta > Magnoliopsida > Zingiberales > Zingiberaceae > Kaempferia > Kaempferia parviflora. Next base: position 27,597 of record JBAMIE010000074.1, read on the forward strand.
AAAAAAGTCTAAATCTTTTCTGAAATCTCAAATAGGCTGCTATTAG
>JBAMIE010000074.1:27742-44697 GCA_037177295.1 Kaempferia parviflora
ACCAAGTAATCACATAACTAAGGTTATGCAGGATAACTTGAACCAAACGCGCCCTTTTTGTAATAAGATAAACACGATCAGTAACGACAAAATGAAACCTTAATAAAGTTAAATAGTTTAAATATAAAATATAATTCAACTCTAAAAGAATTTAAAATTTTATTTAGCATTAAAACCTATGAAAATAATATTAACTTTTAAATATTAAAAAAGCTAAATATTAAGCACACCAAAACAAATATACAATGTCAGAATTTATAATTTTCCTGTTTTTAAAATAACAGAACAATAAAACATAGTGGTTTATTATTATTTATCGTTGCTCAAATGCTGTACACCAAATGAAAACTAAAATAAGCTCTCAAACACCAAAGATGGTCCTTTAAATAGTTAAACGAGAAAATGTAAAAGGAGAATCCGTGTATGCTAGAGTATGCCTTTGCAATTGTAGTAACTCAAGCAATGGATTGTTGTTCGACTCTCTCTGCCGATAAAATTAACCCAAAAAACACATTAATAGCCTCTTACATCAGTAAAAAAAAACACTTCGCAAAATGTTCTGTTTCTACATTGTTCGGAGCTGGAACTTGAGCATCCCTTTTATTCGGTTTCCATATGGCAAACTAGTTCAAGTAGATGCAGCAGTGGCTGCTGTCTTGTGAACAAATGCCACGCCTTTCTCAATGCTAGCTTTCAACTCAGGTTTCAGTGCGTCCAGTGCCTTGGACTCGTACTCGCTCAGACCCTCAAGATCAGCTGATACAAAGGCTTCTATACCTTTCTGGCCGATCTTAACTCTTGAAGCAAAGAAAGGCAGCTCAGTTAGCTCAGACTGAACAAAACTGCACTCATAGACATCCTCATCACCGTCAAGCGCTCGAAGGGAAGATTCTACAAATCGTGCAGCAGCATAGGCCATTGATAAGGTTGCAGATCCAGCGCCAGCTTTTGCCTCAACAACCTCTGTCCCAGCATTCTGTATTCTGACAGTCAGTTCTTTGATTTCTTCATCGCTGAATGTCACCATTGGCCTCGTCTTTGATAGCAACGGTAAGATGGTAATGCCAGCATGGCCTCCAACGACTGGCACATCCACATCGATAAGCTTTAGTTCCTTCTTTTGAGCAATGAAAGTGTTGGCTCTAACAACATCAAGGGTAGTGACACCAAAAAGCTTCTTGGGATTGTAGACACCCTTTTGCTTGAGCAGCTCGGCAGCTATTGGAATTGTTGAGTTCACTGGGTTGCTAATAATGTGGATGAAAGCGTCAGGGCAATTGTCTGCAACAGCCTCAATCAGTGTCTTCACAATCCCAGCATTGATATTAAATAAGTCATCACGAGTCATGCCTGGCTTCCTCGGAACTCCAGCAGGGATCACCACCACATCTGCACCTTTCAGACAATTAGCCAATTCCGAAGGTCCAGTGAAATCCAAAACTTGAGAGGGAGTATTGCAATGGCTGAGATCAGCAGCAACTCCTTTAACATTTGCAATGTCATAGAGATGCAGTGCTGAGACCAAAGGAGACATCTTAATCAAAAGTCCTAGGGGTTGGCCAATCCCACCAGCAGCCCCGAGGACAGCCACCTTAAAAGACGCTTGCGGCTGAAGTTGACTTGAGAAAACCTGCTTTTCTTTGGGTTTGGAAACAACAGATGCCCAGAGAGATGAATTGCTAGCCTTGCCCAAAAAGGATGAATCAATTTGAACATTTGATGCAACCTTCAGACCTCTGATATCACTGACAGACTTTGAGCAACTCAAATTCAAGCCAAGAGTTTTAGATCTTGATTGCAAGCTAGCCTGAACACTAACTAATCCACCAGACAGTGTTGTAATTGCTGCGGATGCCATCTTATAAACAATCTATTATGATGATAATAAGTAACATTAATCAAAAGTCAGTTAAAATCCAAATTTCAGTATGAGATTAGCTGAATTAAGTTGTAGATCACTTGAAAGTGACATGAGATTAGCATACAAGATATCAAACATTATAAGGACTAAACAAAAGTACATGAAAAAAACATTTATATGGAAACAAGGAGTATATAATAGAAAGATAAGAGAAATATTCTTACACTGGTGTAACAAGGGTTCCTGATTTCTAACACAAAATATCCATGCAGCACCTTCCAATTGGAACAATGTGCTAAAGAAAACTTGGTTTAGTGCTCATAACAAGAAGCAAAAAGTATGACATGGAAGGCTCAACAAATTAAAAAAAAAAAAATCTTAGGAACTTAGGACTCTCCAACGGACATAAAACAGATACCTTGTATCCTTTCCTTTTGTCCTATAATTTATGATAGCAATTATCAGAAACTTGTGTGGTGCAGGTTAACATCTAACATCCCAAACTTATATGATGCATAGAACAAAACCATGCCTTATGAAGATAAACTATATTTCAGTAAAAAAGGTCAGAAATTACCAAGTAACTTCCCATGTATTATTTTGACATAAAAGTATCTCAATGACGAAGGATTTTCTGATTAAAAATGGCCGGGTTTGTATCATTATTTTTCTCAAGTAAAATAGTATCAATACACTCCGTGCAACTTTTAGTAATGGCAATCAAGTCATAGGCATTTAACTGAGTTTGATTCAGGGTCCATATCACTACTTTTAGTAATTCAACAATTTAGAAACCAAAGTTACAGAATTTAAGTGGTTAAAACTACATATAAATACATAAATACATGCACACATATTATATATATATATATATGGGAATGGGAGCCTCCACCTTATTTCCTACTTGAGATTATTCTCTGCTTCTTTTGAGTCTTGTGTTGCACAAGCCACAACATCCAAGAAATCACTCCTAAGAGAAACTCCGGCAAATGAAGACTGTTCAAATCTAGCTTGCAATCAAATTCACTAGGTTTTTGCAACTTCTCTGCGAACTGCCCAACCCGTTTCAAATTGCACTTGCCATTTTCTGAACCACAGATCGAATCATCGAAATGGTCCAAAACCACCAGCCCAGCCTAGCAACAGTGTCCAGAACAACTCTGGTGCTGAGCTCAGCAGTCTAAGCCCATGCTAGCAACACAAGGCTTAGTGTATGTGAGAATCAGGCTACAAGGATACAGGCTTTTTCTTTAAATTTAGTCTGGTTTTACTTATCCAATGAGAATCACATACAGCAAATGTCTACAAAGGCATCTATAATATATAGGGGATAACTTCTATTCTTCTAAAACCACCCCGCCATACAAATATGATAATAAAGACCAAAAGGATAGGATTTACAAGTACTTAAAAAAGATCCATGAAAAAATGGGACGAATGGCATCTTTCAGTTTAGACATCTAGTTACAAGTTTATTGGTAAACGTTACAGGGTTGTTGGTAAATAAAGGCTCCGGATATGTAAAGCAAGCCCCATCCATTCTGCATACTTTACAGATAAAAAACAAAAAAAACATAATGCCTCCAAATCTTATTGGTAATCAGAGTAATGATGATGAAACCACACAGTTTAAAGTATAGAGTAGCTAAGTTAACTTGGAAAATAGATATGAAAAACAAAAAAAAGTCAGATCTGCACTTTACAGAATTAAAAGGAAATAATTGAAGAAATGGAAGCAAAGCGTTGTTGAACCAAGAAACTTGGCAAACACTTCTTCATATAATTATATACAATCAATATCTTTCACAGCTACAGCATTTAGGAGTAACTAGACGTCTGTTTTAGTTTAAAAAAATGGCCCACTAATCCTTTACAACCAAAAACAATATGGCTACTTTTTTTTCTACCTGAAAAATGAAAATGTCCAAACGTAGTTGTAAGGTGGAAAATGTTTAGCTAATAAAGGAGGCACAATATTAAAAGAGACTCCTTCAAATATAACCAAATCAAAGCATCGGATCAAAACAAATTAGTATTAGGATAATTTTGTTCCTGATTAATAATTGACGAAGTACTTTCTCTACATTATATAATAATCCAATTAATAAAACAAAGAAATGCTTCTCTCTTTGATTCTTTTCTTTGAATATTGTTCTGTATCCAGTTTTCACATGGTATTAGAGCTTTGGGTAATGCTCGCTTTTTTCTTGGAGCACGTCCGATCTCTACACCAATTGCTATTAGTACCTTCTCTCCACCTGCTCTTGCTATGTTCAAGCCCCAGATTTATCAAAGTATTATTGGAGCTTTACAATATGTCACTATCACACGACCTGATATTACTTTTGTAGTAAATCGTGCTTGTTAGTTCATACATACTCTCACTGAACAAAACTAGGAAGGTGTAAAGAAAATACTTCGTTGTCTTGCAGACAGACGCTCTACTAGTAGATATGTAATATTTCTTGGACGAAACCTTATCTCATGGAATTCGAAAAAGCAACATAATGTATCACGTTCAAGCACGGGGCAAAATATAAAACTATAGCTAATACAACGTCTTAAATTATTTGTCATCAATCGCTTCTTTCTGAACTTCATCTTGCATCAAGTAATGCACCAAAAATTTGGTGCGACAAATATTGGAGCAACATATCTCACAACTAATCCATTTTCATGCCCATACAAAACATGTAGAAATTAATTTTCATTTTGTTTGTGAATGTATGGCAGCTCAACAGTTATCTGTCTTTTATATTTTTACAAAAGATCAAATTATTGATATCTTTACTAAGTCATTGTCCGACAATGTTTCAACAAATTAGCAAGCAAACTCAATGTCAAATTTCTGTTCCTTATTAATAATTGACCAAGTACTCGTTTCCTTATTCATTGGTCAATTGACCCAGAATTTTCTCTACATTATATAAGACATTGTATGTTAGGGACAATCCAATTAATAAAACAAAGAATGGCTTCTCTCTTTGATTCCTTTCTCTGAATATTGTTCTGTATCAAGTTTTCACAAATATCAGGCCCAACCTCTTTGGCAGGCAATAGACGATCCAATTGAAGAAAAATTATGTCACCATCGGAGAAATACATTTTTGTTTGAGAAAATCTGGACTCACCAGCCAAGATTCAGGAGCTAAATCAACCAAAAGAAAATAAAGCCAAGGAAATATCTAAGAGGGACCGACCACACACCTGACCATCTAAGAAAAGTGATGGAATCAGTATAACCCCCGATCGATTTTATATCTCATAGAAAAAACTATCACGAATCACAAGTTACCTTCGTTCTTATTTTTCAAAAAAAAAACCCTTTTTTCTTCTCTTGCTATAAAATTCCAATCTCCAGGAAGCTTTAACCAAAATATCGATAGAATAAAAAGAAATATCCTAGATATCCGTATCCCAGTCGGTAACAACTCAGAAATCAAAGTAAGGAGCAACCTTCTTATATTCGGCCGTAAACAAAACGAAAACAAAACAGTCTAGTACGTTCGATCGCAAATGGTCTCCGCCCTCCTTGATGTCAAAGAGAAGGATAGCAAAGTAACCAAAATATTCGGGAGTAACACCGTTCCAGATCTCAGATCCCACGAATTTAATGGGTGCCTCCTCCGCGGATGATGCGGTTGACAAAAAAAAACATTCATGATTATTTTGCAAACCAAGTTGAAACATCTAAGATCTAAAGAAGCTGCAAATGAAATGAAATAGATCCACACGCAAACATGGCAAAAAACAAAAAAAACAAAAGGTGCCAGAGAAAGAGAGCGCAAGAGTATTCCACCTATCCTCAGGAATCACGAACACGAACTCTTCTCCCCTCTCGATTCGATACGGCAGCGACGGAGATTGCGAGGCAGACGAGTGCGGACTGCGGACCCTCCTCTCTTGGCGTTTTATAGCGCTACTTTTGTAAACTAAACCTGGAAAACAAAAGGTCCAACAACTACACCGACTACTATTATTATTACAATTTTAAAATCAAAATGAAACACGAAAATGACTTCATCAAAGTTGTTAAAATTTTCTGTCCAGAATATCTGTATCTTCATGTCTTATTATTGATCGGACGAATATAATATCTTTGAACATGCACATATCTCAAGGATATTATATCCGTCCGATCAACAATAGAACACGGAATACTGATATTCTAGGACAGAGAATTTGAACTGTAATAAAAGAACATCAATTATAAATAATGTTATATAGAATAATTTAGTGATTAATATTAATAGGAAATTTGAGGGAAAAATATTGTTTAAATACATGAAAAATCAAACAGAGGCAAAAACAAAAAAAAAATGGAATAATTAGTACTGACTTTAATGAAAAAAATTCAGAGGAGAATTCTTGTTTAAGTATATTGAAAATCAAACAGACACAAAATTAGATGTAAAAATAATTAGAAGCATCTGAAATTTACATACTTGTAAAAAAATAGAAAAAAAATTGAAAATATACTATTTTAAGGGTCTTTTGGTTTGTTTTTCTTTTTTCATTTATCATATTTAGGAAATAAAAAATGTAATATATATAGATATATAATTTTTTTAAGATTTAAAAAACAAAAATAATGGTTTAATAAAATTGAATTATTTATAGATAAAAATAGCAAAAAAATTTAGTTGATTATTAATAATTTACTATGATATAATAATCATCATTTTTTGCTTATCGTTAATTTTTTATGTTGAACTATTATATTAATTTAATAATATTAATTGCTAATTAAATAACAAATAATATTAAATCCTACTTAATATTATAAAAAATAATATAATAGTAAATGATAGTTAATAATAACAATAATAAAAGAAATTAAAATAATAATCATATTATAATAAAAAAACGATAGATATTATATTATACTTAAATTTAGAAAATTAAAAAAGATGATTAGATTTGAAAAAAAATATTAATATTAATCTAAATTTTTATAACGAAAAATGTGTTTTCAAATGGTAAATAAAAAATAGAGGTGTCACATAATCCTCACCTTCCATTTGCCACAGGGCAGTTGTTTTTCATATTTGATTTGTCACATAATCGGCGTCAACTTTTGATTGGACGGCTGGTGTTTCTTTGAAATATTCTTTCTCGTTTCATAATTCCGTTCCGTTCCGTTACGTTCCATCTGGGAGTTCAAATCCTCTGTCCCCAATTCACTGTGTCCCCGTGTCCCACTATTGATTGAACGGACCAGATTATATCTAAAGAGATACGGTGCACATCACGAGGATACCACATCCGTCGGATCGATAATGGAACATGGGGACACAGAAAATCTAGGACAGAGATCTGATTTGTCCATCTGGTGGACGTAAATTGTACGACGTTCTCGATAACGACCAGCCGCATATTCCTCCTTTCTTTGAAATTTTCATCATTTATTATTATAGTCGGACTTTTCAAGGCCCCGGCCGGCTGATCTCATTAAGTCCATCTCCCACTCGCTTCTCCTCCTTTCTTCCTCCATGTCTCCGCCCGCTCTTTTCCTCCCCCTCCCCCTTCTCCTCCTCCACCTCCCATGGGTTGCGTCCTGGCCAAGGGTCCCTCCAACGCATCACCCTCGCAGGCCGGCCTCGACGCCTTGAAGCGCGACCACGGGTACCTCCCCAGCCGCCACGCCGTCACGAAATACCAACCCCTCCCTGACCGTATTGCTGCGGACGGAGGAGGAAAAGCTTCGAAGGAGGATGAAGAAGGAAGCGAGGGTGTCGGAGTGCAGTCCCACAAAGCCTCTCTTCCGCTGTCGCAACCCGTGAGGCCATCCTCCGTCGACGGGGGAGAGGATGAATTGGTAGGCGGATGGCCTAAGTGGCTCGTCGCCAATGTTTCGCCGGAGCTTCTAGTTGGTTTTGTCCCGAAGAGCGCTGACTGTTACGAGAAGCTCGACAAGGTGGTTTGCACTTACACTTCCTCAGAGTTCTTTTTTGCCCCTTTTGCTGACCAAAAACATAAAATGTCACTGGGTAGTGCATAATAGAGGGGAACTTAATAACGCTTTGTCTATGATGCTTCTCGGTTAAGTAGAAATAAACTCTCATGCAAATAGTAATCGTTTGGTGATAGTGTGTGCAAAACAAGATGTATAGTTCTGCAATCTTAAAATAATAAATTTGGATTTTAGTTAGGGGCAGTAAACAAAAGAATCCCCAAACAACCTGTAGCATTGCTATGCATTTGAAATATGACAAAATTCATGTTCGTACAATATCAAACAGCAAGCGGAAATAGAGACTTCCAGTGCTTTCATTTTTTTTATTTTGTAAGAAAAAGCTGTTCAGGATGTTTCTCCAAAGCATTTTGAGAGTAATCGAAGAGGGTGAGTTCCATGTGTGGATGAATATTATTCCTACCTATATCTACTTTTAGCATAAAACTAATAAAATATGCTGAATTTATGAATTTAAGATGGAGCCTCGTCTTTTTGTTTCTATACTTAAGTTTTCCTAATTGCGATGCCTACAGATTGTAGTCCTGTTCTAAAGATTGTAGGCCTCAGGTACAGAATCTTTATCCTTATCTCTTCAGGATGGCTTACACAAGAAACAAAGCTATGATTATAAGGAATAGATTATTTACCACAATTGAGAGGGCATAGATTTGTGTTAGAGATGACTGTCTCAAGTGCTTTTCACATTGATGATTTTCTCAAACATCCTTATCCAGAATTTGATGGTATTTATTACTAAAAAATGGGTCAATCATGACTATTACTATCAAGGGATAAAAACTCCCATTTTTTTGCTTGACTTAAAATCTCATTACTAGCATTTTTTTGTAGGAGTTTTTGAGTAATCACCTTAAGAAACAAACCATTCTGAAAGAAACAGAAATATGTTTTTGAGTTGAAAAAACAGAACAAGTTAATAACATGAGAAATTTTAATTGGTAGTCTAAGTGAACTCTTATTTCTTCTGTGTTATTGCATGACCTTATCATTGGTTTGACAACTGGATAAGTACTTAGTTACAACATTGTTCTGGTATTTTAGATAGGCCAAGGGACTTATAGCAATGTGTACAAGGCCCGAGATCGTGACACTGGAAAGATTGTTGCTCTGAAGAAGGTTCGCTTTGACACATCCGAATCAGAGAGCGTGAAATTCATGGCCAGAGAAATTATGATGCTGCAGAAGCTTGACCATCCCAATGTTATCAAACTAGAAGGCCTTGCTACTTCGAGAATGCATTATAGCCTATACCTTGTCTTTGATTTCATGCAGTGCGACCTGTCAAGGATTATTACACGCTCAGATATAAGACTCACTGAACCACAGGTGCTTGTTTTCTTGGCTTTTTCCCCTTAATCTTGGTTTAGTGATGATCTATGTGGACCTTTTCATTTTGATCACTAGTATGATATGTGGGTACCTTTTGGCTTCTTCCTGAAACACTTTTAACCACCAATGATCTAGTTATGTAGTCAAAACGATATCTTTTTCTTCATTAGTGTTTAGTCTTTTTATCTATTGTATTCTTCCAATTGCCAAATAAACTTTTGTTACTATCATTGGGTTTTCCCCGTTCACAGATAAAGTGTTATATGAAGCAACTTCTCTCTGGTCTACAGCACTGCCATGAGAGAGGAATCTTACATAGAGATATTAAGGGTTCCAATTTATTGATAGACAGGAACGGGATTCTGAAAATTGCTGACTTTGGCCTAGCAAACTTTTACGACTCTAACATAAAAGTTGCACTTACAAGTAGGGTTGTGACACTGTGGTATAGAGCACCTGAATTACTACTGGGTACCACTGACTATGGAGTCGGCATTGATCTTTGGAGTGCTGGATGCCTTCTTGCTGAGATGTTTGTTGGAAAACCAATTATAGCTGGAAGAAATGAGGTCCAATTTCTAATCCTCTATTTTTGTCTTCTCCTTCAAAATATGATAACATGCAAGATGAATCTTATGACTTAAAGCATAGATTTAAGTGTTTCTTAAAATTTGCTTCTGCAATTGCTTGTTGACAAGATTGTTCTGGAGTTGTTCAGATTATTTTTAGCAAAGTCGGCAGACAACCATTACTATCTTAGTCATTGCAGGTTTGCAATACCTTCCTATTTTTGACATCATAGAAATAAGAATACTCATTTCTCCTAAACAATTGATTATATTGAATATTTCTGAATTTATTAGACAAAAAAACCAAGAAATTTTTAGCTTTTTTTTCTTCTGTTTTGAAAAGTCATAACAATAATTTTGTACTTAATTCTCAATCATATTAATAAAAGTTTCTCAACCAAGTTCCTTTTGTTATCATTAGCATTGCCATCCTAGTAGCCGACCCCACTTAGTGGGATAAGGCTTGGTTGTTGTTGCAGCATTGCCATCCTAAAATCCTGATCTATTACGATTGGTTAGTTCAACGTTTGTTATTATATTTCTTTCCAAAGAATTAGTGTTCTTGAAGCAAAATAAGAAAATTATTATTTTGTGATACTTGGTTTTTGCTCCCATTTTTATGATATGAAATGTTATTATTATTATTTTTTTAAAATTTTCAATTATTTCCCTTATTTCATAAATCATCATTTCCTTGTTTTCTCTTATCCTCTACTTCCTTTTAATTCTCTTTCTTGTAAATAGGGCACACTTTGTCTTTAACACAACCTGAAAAGGGTATTTGCACCCTTATTTTGCCCTCTACTCCTTATAATTGTGGGGACAGATTATCAACATTATTAATGAAGGAGACCTTTCATCCTTCTTTCGTTGGTTGGCACGAGATCAAAGCCATGAATCTAAGTATGACCTATAGTCCTATAGCAAGTTACGTGATGGTGTTAGTTGTGTAATGATCATTGGCAGCATTAAAGGCAAGCATACCTTCAAACAATGTTTTCCTTCATTCTATGAGAGCATGTAGTGAGCACCGTTAGAGAACATTTATAATTGGTGATGGTAATAACATGGTACCACTGGGTGATGTTATTGTGAAGGTTGAAGGCTACATCCCATCAAGGGGGACTTGACACAAGCGGTAATGCAATGAGAATAGTATCCCCTTCCTCCTACTTTGTTATGGGTTAAACTAGTGTTTAGAGAGCTTTCATACAACAACTTTAAGGATCAAAATAAATTTGAGAATCATTAATTCTAGTCATTGATCAACTAGATTAAGCACCTTAAATTTGCTTAGATCCAAATGTCCTGAAAAGGGCCTTCAAATATAATACACTGTAAAGACTCCCATCATACTTGTTATTCCCTTTGTTATGGGCTTTGTTTTGATAAGCTTGAATCAAAGATGATTACATTAATTGGCTAAGTCTCGACCACTTGATCTAATTGACCACATGGAATTGGCTCTTCTAGGTAGTAGAACTAGGGGTACACTACTCTTCAAATTTAGATTGGAGTTGAATGGGGGTTCAATTGAGTTTGGTTGGTGCTTACCTTTTGTTATACCTTCAACAATCAATCACAGTTATGCTTGTGGCATTTGTGAAGTTATTTCATTTGAGAATATATAGATTATTACAGTTTCTTTTACCCTAATATGATAAGTCTAAAATTTACAAGCTCCAAGATATTCATGTCATGTCACTAAGATATTATATTTTGATCATACAACAGAATTTAATGGTTCATATCTTAATAACAACTGATAGAATTTTCCCCCCTATATTGGTGTCTCAAGAATTTTTAGTCAATATTCTTCTCTCTCATTCAGATTGAACAGCTCCAGAAAATATTTATGCTTTGTGGATCACCATCAGATGATTTCTGGAAAAAACTGAAGTTGACTAGTAACTTCCAACCTCCTCCGCTGCATAAATCGACTATATTTGAAACATTTAAAGATCTTCCTTCGTCTGCCTTGAGTTTATTGATTGTGCTGCTCGCACTAGAGCCTTCAAATCGTGGCACTGCAGTATCTGCTTTGCAAAGCATTGTAAGATAATTTCTGATATCATGAAATGTATGTTCACTGAATAGCTGCTATTTTGAGAGTTTAGTACAGCCAAGTAGTATTTTGCCAAGAGCATATCACCATTTCATCTTTTTATTAAAGAAGGAAATAATAAGCTTCTATATCCAAAATGTCATTCCTTATATAATTGTATTTTAGCTAATTATTAGTTGATTTCCTATACTGTTTCCTTTTCATCACTCATCATCAGAGTACAAGTTTTAGGTAATTCATCTGAACAGCTCAGTCAAACAGATAAGTCTATTTTAAAGCAACCCTAGCTGCTGATAATCTTAAAGTCTAGAGTATCATAGGTTAGATTACTAGTTTGTGAAATATGAAACTGTTGGATAAATCTCCATCTTTTTGGAAATCAGAGGTTAGATTACTAGTGCCTCCTAGTTTTATTGAATAGAAGTGAGACATATACTTGATTTGCATGACTTTCTCAGTCGGAGGATAGTTGTTTTGCATTTTCACTAACTGTTGTCTAATAACTACTATCACTTACACTTTAATTGCAGTTTTTCACTACAAGTCCTTTGGCGTGTGACCTTTCTGGCCTCCCTCTAATTTATAAAGAATCAGATGAATCAGTTCAGTCACGGGAAAGACGAAAGTGAGTTCATTTTATAGATCACCCCATTAAGTGAGATTTTCATTGATCAGGAAGCATTCCTCTGAAGTGCACAACTTAGAAAAATATTTCTCTTGCTTAAAGATAATATATTAACATCTTACATTTTTATCTTCGTGCATAGTTAGATATTGAATCAAAAGGTTATATATTTGATATGCTCCACTTCTTTCACCAAGAAAATGGGGCATGCTTGTTTATTCATCTTTCAACAAGCTTTACAAAAATTCCAGTTTTTAGCGACAGAAATATATTTTACAAGTATAGCATTCAACTATTGACTCAGTATTCTACATGCACTAGTTCTTAATATATATATATATATAGTAGGACAGGATCTTTTTGAGAATACCCCATAGCCATTGTTCTAAATACAAATATTTACAGGAATAAAGCATCAAGGGTGGTTCAACAGTCTCGAAAACATAAAGACACTGAAAGGAAATTGGATACTACAAAAGTGAAAAGATATTCAGGATCCTCCAACGAGGTATTGAATCTTTAGGCGAAGTGTATTGCATCTAATACCTTCTACTGTTTCCGTACTTTTTCTTTTGAGTCTATGGTGTATCATGATTCTTCCAGTATGGTATATAAGATACTTATTCTCAAATGCTTGGTTTGTCCATTACCATAGATAGTATTTATGTTAATCCTGGCTCTATGCTATGGCTGAGATGATATCCTTTGTTTGGGTGGTGTGCTTTTGGTAGTTTCTTATGAAACTATTATGGTTGTGTCTAGCTTTAGGGTAGAACAGGAATTACCACTCCAGTAAATTAAGGTAGTACGATGTGGTAGACTGGTAGCTGTGGCAGTGGGAGTGGTAGTCGATCCTATACTAAATCAATAGTATGGTGACTGTCAGACTATGACTAAATAGTCAGTTACCACAAATCTGCCACGCCCAGGATGAAAGGGAGGATGGGGCCTCTGTCTTGCATTTATATTGAAGATTGAATCTTTGGAGACAGTTAAATGCATCTCGTTTCTTAAATCATTTTTCAGGGTAATTAAGTTTCTGGATTGTCGTCCTGTCTTTGTATACTATAGTAGAAACGAATAGATCTCAGCAACAATTAAAGCAATTTTCAGTGTAGTTAAGATTCTGGATTGTCATTCTGTCTTTGTATACTATAGGAGAAGCCAGTAGATCTAAGCAACAATAGCCAAGAGCCGAGTAGCAGCACTGGAAGCACTTCCTCCAGTACAAAACCTCAGAAGTCGACTCCAGCCTTCGTCGCATCACTCTCACAAATCACTGACCCAATCGAAGAAGAATCGCATGGAACAACCGGTGGTGATCTAGCATATGAAGTTACTGATGAGTACGTGAAAGCAAGCATGCGGCAGTGTAGATTGATTAAGAGATCCGCTTCGGCATCGGAAATGAGCAGGCATTATGGAAGGCATACGTCGAAAGTTTCTCCAGACTAACTAATATCATCTCTGTTTACTCCATCGCATTTTGTTGATGTCGATGCAATACTATGCTATTAATGGATTATTATTATTATTGTTATTAATATCTGCTGTGTTATTTGTTTGATTACTTGGCATCTGTAGAACCCCAAAGAATTACATGGCTTAATAATTAGGTAAAAAAAATGACTGGCCCTCATGTCATTAGGAGGGAGTAAATTAGGAAAAAGCTAATCATCGGATGAGGATTACATGACTTAATAAGATAATTTATTAGAATGTGTGTTTTAATTTAATCCTAGCAAATAATTGCTGCTTTACCGTTTAGACAAAGTACTTAATAAAATAATTGCTGTTCATCCTCCTTCTCCCCGCCTCTCCACGCAGGCTACGAGCAGCCACTGCCTTCAGCCCCGGACCAAACATTTCGGGGGCCCGGGGCGAAATGATAACAATACCTCTAAATTTTTGTTAATAAAGTAAAAAATCATTTACAATGACTTCTTCTAACTTTTCTAGATGCAAACTCATCTATAATATTATTAATTTCAAGATTTTCTAAAATCTCTTGTTCAATAGATAAAATTGCTAATCCATTCAATCTCTCTTGCGACATCGTTGATCTCATGTATGTTTTCAACAATTTTAATTTTGAGAAACTCCTTTCAGCCGATCCTACGGTAACAGGCATAGTCAACAATATTCTATAAGCAATTGCAACATTTGGATAACAATCTATATTTTTTACAAAATTAAGAATATCAACGGCTGACATTATATCATCTGGTAAAGTCACTTGTAATATTTTTAATCTATAAACAAATCATCCAACTCAACATCTAATGACTTGTCATGTGCAAAAGTGGATGTCAAATTAACTCAACATTTTCTCAACTCATCATTATCCAATGATTTTAATGTTTTCAAATAAAAAAAACCAAATATATTTTTAAATGTTTTCATTTCATCAAATCTGCATTTCAAAGAAGAAATTGTCATGTCTACAACAATCACAAAATAATCAATTCTAAAAGATTCTTCAGGTGATAGTGAAATTTCATCATCTTCTTTCTCATCAAATTGTTTTTTTCTAAAAATTCGACGTTTCATTGAAAATATTGGTTCTATATTCATATCAGATGCAAGACTTTTAGCAATAATCAAACTTGTTGCAAAACCATCGTTCCTATACTTTTCAAAATATGATATTACACCATCTAATTGTTTCATAGCAGAATCAATGCACATAGATTTTGATTGTAACTTCTTACTTATCATGTTTATAGCAAATAAAATATCATACCAAATAACCATACCAAGTAAAAATTCAAAACTTTCAATTGAGTTAATTATATTTTCAGCTTCACTCTTAGACTTTGTATCATCACAAATGTTATATAACTCTAATAAGGCATTTTGCACTTCAAGAGCCTAAAATCTAATAGCTTGAACACTTTTAATATGGCTTTCCCAACACGTATTTGAAAAAGATTTAACAGTTAATCATTTCACATTATCAAATAAAACTTTCCATCTTTTAGGATAACTTGAAAACAATGTATATATGTGTTGGATTACTCCAAAAATAAGAAACAGCTTTAACACAAGAATGTGCCATACCACTAAGAGTCAAATTAAGACTTTGACAAGCGCATGACATGTATAACGCTCTTGGATTTATTTCAAGCAACCTCTTTTGAACTCCTTGGTGTTTTCCTTTCATATTAGAACCATTATCATAACTTTGACCTCTAATATTGTCAATACTAAGATCAAGTGATTTTAACACATTTTGTAATTCATTAAAAAGTCTAAAACAGATGTTTCATCAACTTTTAGAAACTCTAAAAACTACTCTTCTATTTTGACATTGCTAGTTGACATATTAACACATCGTACTATGAAAGTCATTTATTCTTGATGACTTATATTTGGAGTACAATCAAGAATTACTGAAAAATATTTTTCCTCTTTAATTTCATAATGATAATACTTCTAACATTATCAGTTAAAAGAGAAATCAGTTCATTTTGAATTTTATGACCAAGATAATGATGATGAACTTCATGATTTTGAATGCGTCTAATATGATCTTGCATCATAACATCAAATTCAGCAATTATTTCAATCAACCCTAAAAAGTTTCCATTACTTTCTTGATATAGTTTCTCATTAGATCCCCAAAAAGCCAAACAACGTTTAGAAAGACATTTTACAATTGCTAATATTCTTGTAAAAACTTATCTCCAACGTTCTCTTTCTTTAGAGATTTCTTGTTGTAGATTTTTATCAATTGTTTCATTTTTTTATCTAATATCATTTTTAATTCTTTCCAAGAGTTCATATTAGTTATATATTCAATAGAATTTTCATGTTCTTTCAAACGTTCAGATTTAAATAATTTACATGTTAGTTTCATTTTTAATTTTCATGTTTCCAATCTCTAAACCCATCATTTAATTTGCTAAAGAACTTCTATTGTTTTCAGATTTAAATAATCTATAATAAAAGAAATAAACTTTATCTACATGTATACTGTATAGTAACCACTTTTGATCTTTTACCTCTCCATTACTTAACTTTTTAAAATAATGAGCACTTAAAAAATATCTAGAATAGTGATCAAAAGGAAATATGAGATTCATTTCTCTTATAGGCCCCTTTTCAATTGAAATATTATGTTCATTGTTATCAAGATTATCCCAATTCATTGGATCATATATATCAAGTGGAGAAATAAATTGTTTATCAATATTAGCGTTCTCATTGTCTACTACATTAGTAACATTTTCATACTCTTTTAAATTATCTCTATCCTCATTAACATCATGAATTTCATTAGACTCATCATTAACGTTGATCCGGGCAGTAAGTATGGATGTTAAAGGGGAAGGGTAGAGTAATAGTGCTGATAGTCAGAAAGGTCATCTCGGGCAAACAGAGTCTTGAGACCACCTCGGGCATACATAATCCCGAGACCCCCTCGGGCGGATAGAGTCCCGAAACCCACTCGGGCGAACAGGGTCCCGAGACCACCTCGGGCATACAGCATTCCGAAACCCTCTCGGGCGGATAGAGTCCCGAGACCTATT
>JBAMIE010000074.1:68181-79683 GCA_037177295.1 Kaempferia parviflora
AAAAAGTATCAAATTCTTGCTTCTAGCTTTTGAGTAAAAGTTATAGAAGCTGAAGCAGAATCTGACATTCACAAACATTCAAAAGTGCTTTTATGTAGCTAGAAGCTAAAAAGCACTTTTCAGAAGCTCTCCCAAACACAGCCTTAATAGGATATTAACAATCACCGGGTATAAACTTATACCCGGTGATTTCTGCTGAGTTGGTAGAAATGCCCGCTGTTGCTGCAGCAGCTGGTGCTGTGCAGCGGCAGGCGTTGGGGACCGCCTGCTGCTGGGACACCCGTCTCACCACCCGTCTCTCCAAAGATAAAGGAAACAGCAACAAAAATAGAGGAAGCAATGACGAAGGTTGAATAAGCAAGGTTTGTTGCCGCCTCAAGATGTTGCCGTCTAAAGATGAAGGAAGTAGGGGAAAACAAAGGAGGTGATAGTCGAAAGAGAGAGACGTGTAGGGTTAAAAGTCCATAGAAATCTCTAGGATGAATAGATGATTTTTTTTTATTTTCTAAGGTTTACCAAAGGTTAAAAGTTTATAAATTTTAAATTTTAAAGAATCCATGAAAGTTTAGATACAAAAAAATTTTCATAGAATTTTAAAAAGTCAAGTTTTAATACCACCTTACTTTTTAAAACTATATAAAAAAAATCTAATTTAAATATCACTAAATTTCTACCGAGTTTATAAAAATCTAGATTAAATACATAATTTTAAAATCTATAAAAAGTCATTAAAAATACATAATTTAAGATGGAATACATCCACCAAAAGACACTCGCCACTGAGTTGTTTGGTCGGTATTAAAGATAAATTATATTCGGATTCTTGTTAATGAACCGGGTCCTCTAAATCTAACATCTAAATCGCGCCTTTTGGAGAACGGAAACTACGAAATGACGGGGGCGCCGGCGGAGGCTCTTCTGGAGGAACTCATACGGCGGTGCGCCACCTTCCCCCAAGTCAAGCAGCTCCACGCCCACCTTCTCGCCACTGGACTCTTCCGCCGATCTCCTCGTGTCCGAGTCGCATTTCTCGAGCTCTGTTCCCTTTCCCCTTTCGGCGACCTCACTCACGCCATCGCCGCATTCCGCTCCGCCTCCCACACAACTACCAAAGACTGGAATACCATCATCCGCGGCATCGCTTCTGGTCCCGACCCTGCCTCCTCCTTCGGCCTCTTCTCCCATATGCTCTCGATCTCTCCTCCTCGCCCCGACGCCCTCACGCTGTCCTTCACCGCCCGCGCCGCGGCCCGCTCTTCTACCGGACCCGCCGCTCTCCAGCTCCATGCTCTTGCCCTACGCCTCGGCGTCGCCGCTGACGTGCGGTTACTCACTACCCTCCTCGACGCTTACGCCAAGTGCTCACTCCCCGATGCTGCCCTTCAGTTGTTCGACGAAATGCCGCTTCGAGACGTCGCCGCCTGGAACGCGCTACTCGCGGGACTCGCTCTTGGCCCTCATCCCCACACAGCGCTCGCTCTCTTCCGCCGCATGATATCCTCGTCGCTTCCTGATCGGGAGTCCCCCAACGAGGTCACCGTCATCGCCGCTGCTTCTGCTTGCGCTCAGCTTGGCACCGCCCAGGACGCCGACGCTGTCCACGAATTCGCTCGGCAGCGAGGCCTCGACGCCGATATACGTGTTCGCAATGCCCTCGTGGACACCTACGCCAAGTGCGGCGCCCTGGACCGCGCGCTCGACGTCTTCCGTTCCACCCCTCGTAAGACGCTCGTCTCCTGGAACGCCGCCCTAATGGCTCTCGCGATGCACGGGCACGGCGCCCGCGCTCTCCGCCTCTTCGAGACGGAGATGCTCCCCTCCTCTGGCGTCGTTCCCGACGCCATCACCTACCTCGCCGTCCTCTGTGGGTGCGTCCACGCCGGCCTGGTGGACGACGGTCTCCGTGTCTTCCACTCGATGCGCGGCGTCCGCCCGTCGACCAAACATTACGGCGCGGTGGTGGACCTTCTTGGCAGGGCTGGCCGTCTGGCGGAGGCGCGCGCGCTCGTGGACGCCATGCCCTTCGCCCCGGACGCGGTGCTTTGGCAGACGCTGCTGGGGGCGGCGCGCACCTACGGGGATGTGGTGCTTGCCGAGCACGCGGCCGGTGCGCTGGCGGCGAGAGGCTCCAGGGCGTGCGGCGACTACGTGCTTCTGTCGAACGTGTACGCGGTGAAGGCGCGGTGGGGCGACGTGGGGCGGGTGCGGGACGCGATGCAGGGTGACGACGTGCGGAAAGTGCCGGGGTTCAGCTACACGGAGGTGGGCGGTGAACTGCACCGGTTCCTGAACGGCGACACGCATCACGAGCGGTGGAGGGAGATCTACGCGCAGCTGGAGGAGGTGGAGGCGAGAGTGAGGTCACTGGGGCACGTGCCGGCGACGGAGGGGAACGTGTTGCACGACGTGGAGGAGGAGGACAAGGAGCGGGCTATC
The DNA here is from genome assembly GCA_037177295.1 of Kaempferia parviflora. Taxonomy (NCBI): domain Eukaryota; kingdom Viridiplantae; phylum Streptophyta; class Magnoliopsida; order Zingiberales; family Zingiberaceae; genus Kaempferia; species Kaempferia parviflora. Next base: position 70,618 of record JBAMIE010000074.1, read on the forward strand.
TACCAACACAGTGAGAAGCTGGCTATGGCGTTCGCGCTGGCGACGACGCCGGCGGGTACCTCGATACAGGTGATAAAGAACTTGCGCATCTGCATTGACTGCCACACCGTGGCCAAACTCGTCTCCAAAGCTTATCGGCGGGTGATCACGGTGCGCGATCGAGCAAGATTCCACCGGTTCCAAGATGGAGAATGTTCTTGTGGTGATTACTGGTGATTCATCTAATTATGCTCTTGATTAACTTCAAACATCATATGCCGTTTACAATTATTTTTCAGCTTGCACTTGCATATCAAGCTCAAGGTGCAAGCTGAAAAAATAGAGGGGGCAAACACAAACTACTAGGTGAACTCAAAATTGTAGTAAAGCGAATTTATTTTCCTTTTAGTTCACCTACTTCCAATCATCAACCCTAACTAAATAGAGGGGGCAAAAGTGCAACAATCACGTATGTATATAGGCTTCCAAATGCTTGGTGTCCAACTCCAAATCACCATAAAAGAATTCCAAAAATAAGGAGTGGTTTCTCACCGAGATAATTTCATTTTGGAAGCACAAACACAAACTACTACGAAATGGAACTTGACGCCAAGGCTAGAGACTAGAGATTATATGTAGCATGCTGACTATCTCAAAAAAAACTTCACACATGGAAGTTCCGTCCATTTCAATTTTCAAAGCCGTCCATATGCATCGGTATGTATGAGGGTCAATACATCATTGTCTCATTCACTTTGTTCCTTAAAAAGTAACTTAGTCATCTTTCCTTGTAAGCATGAAGCGCATGTATCAAATAAATCTAATTTAAATGATTTCAGAAATCCACACTTGTGCAATTTGACATGCATTTCTTATTTATATGACTAAGGCAACAATGTCACGAGTAGGAGTTTAACTGATCATCTCTTTGAATGTGTTTGTTGCTTGTTTCGATATTGAATATGTCATTGGATATATCTAGCACGTAGATATCATTGCATAACGTTCCAGTTGTATAAAGAATATTATTTAAAGTTATATAACAATAATTGTTATTAAAAGTTAAATGGAAACTCTTTATATTTAAGAAAAAAATAGAAATAATATTCTTTATCAAAGAAATAACAAAATAATAATTATTCAATTCCAAAAATAGTCTACTAGGAAGCTTTAATAAATAAGATCCGTCGGCTATAGTTGCAACCGATGCTCCATTGCTAACTCACAAATTTGCTTCTCCCTTGACCAGTCTTCTACTATTCCTTAGTCTCTATATATCATTACATACATGTGAAGCACACCTTGTATCCAATACCCAAGTGTCTGGGAAAATAGTATGATAATCAATAATGAAAATACCTGAAGCAGATGAGGCATCTGATGTCGTCTTCTCCTTCAGGGATTCAAGATAAATATTATAATTTTTCCTCCAGTGTCCCATCTTACCACAATAGTGACATAGATACTTCATTATTAGTTCTTATTTCTTAGTCTTTTCTTCTCTTTAGCTTGAGCTTTTGACTTTCTCTTAGAACCTTTCTTTGAGCAATTAAACAAGATCATAACTTTTAGTTCTCCACTGTCTTAAGCTTGTTGATCAACTCATAGATTCAATTTAGTTCATCAGAAATTGTGAATAGCTATTGAGAAAACTATGAAGAATTAAGTCATTACTTAACTCATGATCTATCACAAAACCAAGTGATCTCAACTGCTCAATGTAGTCATTCATCTTTAGTACAAACTACACTACAAATGAACCCTCCTGCATCTTTGACTAAAAGAGGAGCTTGGAGACTTTGAACCATTTGGATCTCACTTGCTCATTGAACAACTCATGAAGATGATAAACAATCGTATAAGCATCCATATGCTTGTGTTATTTTTGTAGTTTAAGAGACATCGAGGCTAGCATGATACAACTAGCAAGCTCATAATTAGTCGTATGTTTCTTATGGGTCAACATTTGGTCTGAAATTTCAACATCCGCCAAACTTATGGGAAGAGGCTCTTGAAGGACATAGGCGATCTTCTCAACCTTGAGAACAATTCTCAAGTTTCGAAGTCAGTCCAAGAAATTTGGCCAGTCAATTTATTGGTGTCCAAAATCAAGCACAAATTAATAGAAGTTATTCTTATTTTACTAATTTACCTAGAAATACAAAATGGAGCATATACGAGATATGAATTAATTATGTAATGTAAACAATTCACATACATAAAAGGGGTCCAACTTGCTTATCAAATTCAAAAGCTCTTACTTTGAATTCGGAAGATGGTAGATTTTCTCCAAATAGGTTGATATCCACTATAGATAAGAATAATCTTAAAGTGAGTGCAACAAGTAATTCCTAGCTCTAGTGGTAGGTATCACACTTATAATCATAATTTTGTTATATTATATTTCATGAGTTGTATTTTTTTTTGGGTTTTAATGTAATTTATCTTTAATTTGTGATATTCGATGCTAATATTTGAATGTAGTCCTACAGGTGATCAAACGGACTATGGACTCGAGCCGGGTCAATCTAAATTGGGCATAATTTTGAGATATAAATTGAGCTTAATCTGAGTTAATTAGGGAGATCAAGCTCTGAAGCAATCTAGACTGTTTATCTAAGATTGAAAGTGATCTAAGTCATCCATTAAAGTTCTAGTCCATCCAAGTCAAGGGAGATAGATCCTAGCCATCGATCAAGATCTGGAGACTTGATCAAGATCTTACCGATCATGACCGTTGGATCAGATATGATTGATTACATCCGTTGATGCATATTTGAGGATTGGACGACTGGGATTGAAAGGAGAGTGCTCCGGTGTTTGGTTTCCTTCCTCAAAAATAGGGGAGGGTGCGACAGATCAAGAGGGGGGCTCGCTTTCGATCTTCCACCACCCGATCTTCTCCATCAACACGTATCACCATGAGATCAAGGGTTTTACCTTCCTCCTATGAACATGCATTCACCTTCCTTCCAACGATGCCAACACAGAGCAGGATTGGGGCAAGTGCCAACACAGAGCAGGATTGGGGCATATCTGATGGCATAACTCATGACATTTAACATGACATAGATTATGACATAAGTGTCCGAAATTAATTTACAAAATAAATATGCTAAAAAAATTTGATTCATAGATCATAATTTTTGGTTCAATCGATCTTTAAGATTTTAATATTTAATAATATATCAATATTGGATCAGATAGACTAAGGGTTAATCCAAACATAACTTAATGTTTGGGAGAGTGAAGTCTAGTTAGACAGGTGAAAAGTCTACTAAATGACTAGTCATAATTGGAGGTTAAGTAAGGAAAAATCCTACTAAATAAAACTAAGCCATAGTGAGTGAAGATAGATGGTAAAAATCTTAGTAAGTAAAATCAGATTCTAGTAAGTGAAGTGAAATTAGATAATGAGAATCCTAATGAGAACTCTAAGCGTGATTGAATCTTGAAATTAGAAGAGTGATCTTGAAATTAGAAGAGTGAACTCTAAGCGTGATTGAATCTTGAAATCTTGAAAGTATTTACGGCGTTACCCTTTCTTTTCTCAATTATGAGAAGACACCAGGCATCCAGCACCTTCGTCTTGATCCTGACACCTCACCCCACCCATCGACCGTCACAAACCTACTCCCAGTCTTCCACTATAAAATGCCAAGCTTGTAATCCTCTAAATGGCGTCTCTGCTGCTGCGATCGTTCACTTCCTCCACCGCCGGCGTCGGATCTCGCCGCCTACTACCGCGTTTCTGCTCTGCCGTTTTTTCGAAGTTCTCAATCCGATCCATGGCTTCCGATTCCTTTCAGGTGGTCCAGATCCAAAGGGACGATACCGTGAGTGTCCTCTCCTTACCTTTAGCATTCCCTTTTACTTCTCCTTAACCCAGGAAGTCCAATTTAACCTTCCCTGTAGGATGATCGGAATGCCTAGATTGATATATCTCTTCGATTCTATCTCCAATTTTAGGGATTCTCCGGGGCTGTTTTATACCGTGCGAAATTTTCCTCTAAATTATTATCGATCGTGTGGAATAATTATCTACCTTGGGTGAAACCACCCATCGTGTGACTTTATGCTTCAGTTTCTATATTTTTACTTGGTGGTTTCTATATTGTAATTTGATTGTGTTCGACCCTTGATGTGTGGGATTGTAAGATGCTGCTAAACATTAAACTTTTACAAGCCTGATGCATTTCGATCTTCATTACTCATATAGCAAGTTGATATTCTTTTTAGTTTCATTTTTGAATTATGACTAAATAGGATAGCATCTTTTTCTCTTGGAAAAGAAAGTTGTTAGAAAGATTATCCAAGTGCAGACTACGCGTGGGTTATGGTTTGAGTTATAGAATTTTTGTGTTTGTATCAGGATTTCTTTAAGGATTTAGCTTGTTATAATCATACATGGTTAGATTGTTCTTCACTGTGATTGCTCAGGATTCACTCAACGATGCTCTCTTATTTTCTATTGGTATGCACTTTATGTTTGGTTTTTTCTTCAAATGTTGATAGTATTTTGGTCTTCATTCTTAGACGTTTAATGCATATGTTGCTGGAAAAGAAAATGCTCCTGGAATAGTAGTTCTGCAAGAGTGGTGGGGAGTTGACTTTGAGATCAAAAATCATGCTCTACACATTGCACAACTGAATCCTGGTTATAGAACTCTTATTCCAGAGTAAGGAATCTGTTCCATTTTTCTTCTATGATGATGGCTTTCATACTTCTCATTGCCTTTATAGGTCATACATCGTATGGTCTTCATAATTTCTCAACTTGTTAAACTATGCTATATCATAATGCAAGGCACTGTTTAACTTTGACTTTTATTTCTCTTTTTTTGCTTTAGTTTGTACCATGGAAAGGTTGGTTTAGATGTCGCTGAGGCACAACACTTGATGGAAGATCTGGATTGGCATGGTGCTGTTAAAGACATAGAAGCTTCAGTTAATTGGCTTAAGGCAACTGGTTCATCAAAGGTGCTAGCTAGTAGCTCTGCGATTCATGTTGCATGAATTGGTGATTTAGAACATAATTGAGATAATTGATGATATTTCAAGTTCTATGTCATTTTTCACATTTCAAATCTGAAAATTTGGTAGTTTGTTGCTTACTTTATACTTAATTGGAAATAATGCATGCTCAAGTTATTTGTGTCTTTTTGATTGGTGAAGAAAAACATATTAGTGAAAAAGGCCTCAATATTGGAATAATTAGATCCTCAAAGAAAGAAAGTTAGGTGCGTATTTATTTTGGTTGGTGACAATAAGCTTTGTTGACCTAAAACACACAAAATTCTAAAGATTAACAATTATTCAGGCTTCTGACTGGTGAAGAAAAATATATTTGTGAAACAAGAGATTTAGCATTATAGATATTTGAGCTTCAATATTGGGAGTATTAGATGCTCAAATTTAAAACTTAAAATACTTGTTCATTTTGGCTTATTAAAACAATCTTTGATGCATGCATGTTACTAACAGACACATTTTTTTGCAATCCCAAATTCTTTACAAAATTTCATTGTACTTCAAATACATTATTGAACAAAAACACTAATCTTTACATTTTGTTTCTTTTTTCTGTTACTGGACCTTGCTATGGTTACTTTACTGTCCTTGATCGAGCACCGAAACCACCCTTAATTTTATGATTCTCTCCTCTAGAATTTGCTTTTCCCTAACTGAGCAGCATAACAAGCATCTGCATTATGCCGAAAGCAAGATACATGTTGATACACTTCTTTTCTCGTTGTGTTTCCCATATAAGTATAAGAAGAAAAAATTCTGAAGCACACTGAATTTTGAGTTTTTTTTTTTTTTAAAAAAATTCTTTAGTTTTTGCCTTCATAGGTTGGTGTAACTGGATATTGCATGGGAGGGGCCCTGTCAATAGCAAGTGGAGTTCTGATCCCTCAGGTTGATGCCGTAGTGGCTTTCTATGGAGTGCCTTCACCACTCCTTGCTGATCCTGCATCAGCTAAGGCACCTATTCAAGCTCATTTTGGGGAGCTAGATAACATTGTCGGATTTTCCGATGTCACTGTACGTCTTTCTTTCACTGCTTAATTGCCAATCCTTCTGTTTCTTTACAAAATTACAGGATATCCGACCTACATCACTTTCCTCTCATATTTTATTAAAATATTCTTGTCACTCTGATATATCCTTGCTTTGCCAGGGTGGAACATTGTCTGCCTAAAGTAATCTATGTGGTTGCATGGGCATATGTATATGCATTTACATACTACTTTGATAGTGAATTGATTCTGCATATGCTTATGTACATATTATTTTAATCGTGAATTGATTCTCACCAAGAAAATTTGATTTGTTCTTTCCTCTCGAATAAGCATTTCTCTTCCATCATTTTCTTTTCATAGGGCAAGTCTTGCTCCCTGACTTTCCATCCTTCATAAATTCGGTTAGATGATTGGCTTCATTGGTTCAAATTTCTTGAAGTATTATATAAGGAACTAAGAATTTAATGATGCATTCCACCCATTTCAGGCAGCAAAGGCGCTTGAAGAGAAGCTAAAATCTTCTGGAGTTCCACATGAGGTATATATCTATCCAGGCTGTGCCCATGCGTTCATGAACGCATCTCCGGAGGGCATCCAGAGGAGGAAGAAAATGGGAATGAGCGACGGGGATAGAGCAGCTGTTGACTTGGCTTGGTTTAGGTTCGCGGCCTGGATGGGCAAGTACTTGCATTCTGCTTGAGAGATTACCTTCTTCTGTATGCTTATGCAGCATAACTACTTGTGGTCTTTCTCATGGGTCGTCGTTACCGTACAATATCATGTGTTTGTTACCTTGACTATTGTAACTTTTGTTTGAGTGGTTACTGTTGCAGTTCAAATAAAACCGTGACGGTTCGATCTTATCCACACTACTATTTGGTAATACTATAGGAAAGAATCACTTGATCGAGCTGTTATTGCTTGCGTATTCTTTCATACATGGAAAACAAACTTAGTGCAAAAGTTGATGAAATCCATCATTCTTTTCTTCGAGTTCACAGATGTAAATGAATAATCAACAAGAATGATTATGAATGAATCATGTATGGAGAACAATAGAGGAGCATAACTAATTAGAATTTCTTATTCGACGTCTTGTCATTAGATGGAGCAACAAGCAAGAATTACACACCTTATGGTGTGAGGAACAACATGTTTTGGGGTAAAGTAAATCCAGCTTTAACAATACTAACGAACTCGAGTTCAATGACCAGCCAAACATTCTAAGGCAAAGCATTCCTAAGATTAGCAATCACTGAATAAAACAAGCTACCTACGTTCCAGTGCTTATTTCTTTTTCGCGATGAAAAGGCCCCACCTCTGCTCACCAACCGAGCTCCTCTTCAGCTTTGCCTTCCAACCATTCACAATCTCATCGTAGTCTTCCTGCGTGCCAAACAGTATATACATATTAACCTTCGTTTACTATTGGCCACATTATACTGTTCTAATCGTTCTTATTCATTTTCACCTGTGAGAAATCTTGTATGAATGCTTCCTTTTCCTTCTCAACTGCATCCAATTCCCTTTGCAGGGCCTCCACAAACTGTAGAGGGGAAAAAATAAGTTTAATTAGCTTTCAATTAAATTCAGTATGAATCGGTTACTATCTAGTTTTGGGGATCCGTTTTTGAGAGTGGAACCTGATTTGTCCTGTCTTCTGCAATAACTTCATGAAACCCAGCATCCTCTAGCATCTAGCCACAGATATCACACCGATTACCTCGGTGGTCCTAATTACGCACAGAACATGCAGCTGAATTTTGACTTGGAAAGCTAACCTTGCCATAAGCTTCTATATCATGGAGATCATATCCTCTTTGCTTAATATATGCCACGAAGTCCTCAGATGGAGTCCCTGAGTTCTTGCAGTAATCACTGATAAGGACCTTACCACCAGGTTTCAACCACTTGAAAAAGCTCTTGAATAATGATGATTTGTCCTGAAAAACAACCGTTATTATAAGTAAGGACAAGCAGGTGATCATACATGTTGAACACCAAACAATAATAGCAGTAGGTGATATAATCAAACAACAGTTGTGATAGGGCATACTTGTATATGAAGGATAGTGTCACGGCTGTATATGACATCAAATGTATTGTCCGGGTATGATTTCTTTGTGCAGTCAGCCACCTCGAACTCTACTGAGCATTTACGTCCAATTGCACATTCAAGAGCCAAGGATATCATATTTATTGAAAGATCTATCCCAACCACATCCACTTCAAAGTTTTCAGCCATGTAGAAGTCACCTCCCCCAATTCCGCACCCGACATCAAGGACCTTCTGTCTGGGCTTAAGTTCAAGCTTTGCTACAAACTCCTTCGTACTCTCTGATAGCATAAATAAAATAAGCCAAGTGCTTTAACAAACGTTAAAGATACAAACAGGCATATTTCAAACACGTTATACAGGAACATAATAAGATGGTAACTCTGTCAAATATATCTATGTTATAAGTTTCTGTTTCTCTCAGTGATAGCATTTGAACCTTTAAGAACTAGAAAATATAAACTATAAAGGTAAATTGAACAGACTAGCAGAAACTATCAAGCCATAATTCAGTGTAGTTTCTCAACCAGAAGTGCCAAACAATATGGACATATAGGTCTCTACTAAAACATTACTTTTGATATAAACATACATAAATGTAGTTCACTGTCCTGATGATATGAATGATATATATCATTTTTTCTAACTGAGATCCAAGATGGTTTTGAACATTATTTTACTTAAACACATAAGAGACTAGTACATTAGTTTTTGGGAAAAAGACAAGGTAACTTGTGATCTCAAAATCAATACCAACCACATTTAATGATGTCCTATTAACAATATCTACACTTGCAAAGAAACAAAAAAAAAGGAAACTAACTTGATAAATTATTGGCTAACAATTTCAGAAATTTTTAACTCTATTGAAACCTTATGTGGCAAAAGGTGAATACGCTCGCCCCCAGCGCCCCTGCCAATCCGTCCCAGGGCCAACACGGAGGAGGTAAATCACGGGCGGCTACTAGCCATAAGTGCAAATGGTCAAGACATGAGGGAGGTATATGC
>JBAMIE010000074.1:79783-90509 GCA_037177295.1 Kaempferia parviflora
TTTTAGATGCGCCTTTTGGTAAATTTGAAAGTAGGGTACGCCTTTTGATAAATACGGATTCTTAGGTGCGCCTTTTGATAAAAAGCTGATAATAATAATAATAATAATTATTATTATTATTATTAATATTATTATCCGAAGTCTAATTTTTATTTTTTATATTCCGTTTTTTACCGATAAGAGCGTTTCAATGCGCTTCGATTGGGGAAATCTTGATAATTTTACGGAGATTTTTTTTTTTTTTTTTTTTAAAAAAGAACCGAATCTAGCTGACACGAAATCAACCAAACCCTAGTTTTTCATACCCGCTAACCCGAGTGACTTCGATTCCCATGCCCATCCGTCCGATCTTTATATAGCTGCTGCACCTCTGCGAGGGTTTTAGTACGCCGCCGAATCGGCGGCCGCCTCTTTGCGATCCTCCTCTTCCTTTAATCGTCTCTTTTCTTCTCCTTGTTTATCTCGTATCTTCTCATGTGCTGTCGGAGAAGAAGCTGCCTAACGCCTGTGAGGTAGGACCAAAAATTGGTCGAGTGCACTGTGCACAAACCGTGCGACCAAGGCGATACCATTCTTTTTTCCAGCGATATGATTTGTGAAGTTCTGTGTTTCCGCTATGTTTCTTCCTGCTTTTAGTAGCTTCTCTGAGGATGCTATTCATACTGGAGGTATCTCTCGATTGTATGGTTTATTTGTGTAAGATTTGAGGTGTTTCTCTTTGCGACAAAAAGGAAACAAAACACGAGATTTTCTTTTTTGCCCATTAATACATTTCGAGAGCTTTAGTGTCTTGTGCTCTTGATCTTAAAAAAAAAAAAAAATCGTGACTTTGTGTGAGTTTGTGCATATCAGTATTCACAAGGTTATGCTTTCAAATCATGAGTAAGATAAATGTTGGTTACGTTCCTATAGCTGCATACATTTTTGCTGCCACGTCTTGTTACATTTGCTCACTTTACAACCTTATACGACATCTTGTATATCGAATTTATTTTACTTTGGGATTTCAGAAATATTATCAACAGTTGTAAGTGGATTTGTGTTTGAATGTTCTATATGTGGATTTATTTTACTTTATCAGCATCCCTGACTATAGTTAAGCTAGCCTATTTTTGTTGGATATTCTATCTGTAGTGCTTATGCGAGTGTACTAGTTTGAGAAGTCTATTAGTGGAAAATTGAAATTACTAGGATATGTTAGCTTGGGATTATGAATCCTTGATGTTAGCACCTAATTCTTCGTGATATCAATGATTTCATTCATGGTATCGTTCATGAAAGATCTGAAGAAGATGGTGGAGGTGGTTATGTCTTTCTTACCAATCAACATGGGATTAACATGATTTTGGTATGCACAATTGAATGTGTTCATGCTAATCTTTGAGACAACACCTTTCCTCTTAAACTAGTATCCTCTGCAGTAGTTGGAGCGGATGTGTTGGAAAATTTCTGTTTTCTACATGTTTGTTGAATTATGTTTCTGCAATAGTTCAATGTTCGTATCTTTTTTATCTTTTAGGATAGTTTTCTCTAATTCACAGTGAGAATTCTGTTTGGTGATTTGAATTATGGGCAATCCAAGTTATTGCTATGTTTGTTTGTCAGTGTAGTGGCTGGTTTTGCTTCCATGCTTACCATGTTCTTTGCTTGAGATCCCTTGCAGCTATTATATTGCAGAATCAAAGTCTGATCGACTTCAGTAGCCTTGTTTAGTGAATCTTAATTCGCTAAGTAAACAATCATAACTATGCCCCGCATATCATTTTATAAGGCTATGATGATCATTGCTTGTTCTGACACCTCTTGTTTGAGAGGGGCTACTTCACGTCAGCTCTTCTTTGAGCAGAGTAGCAAATGTCTGAGCCCCGTTCATGGTCAATTGTAGAGGGCACATGCTTTCAAAAGCCCAGTACAGGACTTTTAGTTGTTAACTATTTGATATACTACCAAACATCTATTTTGAGTATCCCAAAGCTATAGTAAATGATTCTCAATAGAAAAACAAACATTTTCTGCACCTTCTCCTGGATGATGCACTATGGCTTGTAGTAGTTGGCACTGCTATATGGTTGACTGTGATGAATATTGCTTTCTTCTAAGACCTATTGTTTGCTAAGGACCTTTATGGCGGTGAATTCGATCTTGCCCATACTTGCACGGCCCCCTCCTCTCTCTTTCTCTCTCTTTTACTATTTTGGAGAGAGAGAGAGAGAGAGGAGCGGGCATTGTCTGTATGTGCAGGATTGAATTCACCCTTTAAGGATCTTCGATGAGCAAATTCAGTGATAAACTGATTGTTTCTTTTCATCAAATAGTTGTGGTTCTAGCATTTTGTTCTAGGGCCATGATGAATAATGCTTTCTTCTGACACCTCTTGTTTGAGAAGGGCCTTATGTCTCTTCCTTGAGCAGATTTAGCACTGAGCTGAGCCCTTGTTAATGGAAGATTCACGCTTTAAGGCTCTTCGATGAGCAAATTCAGCGATAAACTGAGCTCCTTTACAGTGATTGTTTCTTTCATCAAATAGTTGTGTGGTTCTAGCATTTTGTTCTAGGGCCATGATGAATAATGCTTTCTTCTGACACCTCTTGTTTGAGAAGGGCTTTATGCCCCTTCCTTGAGCAGATTTAGCACTGGACTGAGCCCTTGTTGATGGAAGATTTGACCCTGCCTGTGGAGGTAGTGCTACAACGTGACTCACACCCACCCGAGGGTGCACACGTGGTAACCCCTTGAGTCACGTTTGGACATTACCTACACAGACAGTGTTTAATCTTCCCTTGTTGATACGCTTGTTATACGTTTTTCTTATTCAATTCTTTTAGTTATGTAATCTATTGCATGGACTTGGCAGGTATGATCTTTCATTCTATGAGGCAGTTAAGCGTGCTGTCACAGAGGAAGTCGGCAGTGCAGAGTATGCCATGAAATGAACAAAAATCAAATATGACTGATGTCACGTGAATGGAGAAGCCAGAATCGATGCTTTCCTTGTAGCCGTAGGAGAATAAAGAAGCTGGTGAATAAAGGCGCCAGAAATCGATCGTTCGTTCTCAGATCATCGGACCTAAACCCCAATACTGTTCGATAAAATGTCAGAGTGGGTGCCACCTACAGACTTGGGCTTTTGCTCTTTTGGATCATTCGTTCTTTATATCCAGATCCAAGTAATCTAATTTGTTATTCATTCGTTGTAGAGACTAGAGACGATCTAGTCGGGAGAAAATGGTGGTGGATTACAATATTCTCAACCCGTGATGAGCGATTGTGTCTGGTCTTTATGCTGTTCGGTGAGATGTCGCAGTCACAAAATTTAATTTCTTAACGCTAGGAATGACTTTGCTTGTCAAATGCTTTCGAGTTTAAAGTAGGAAAAAATGAAGAACTAATTTGCTCCTCCACTAATGTGTTTGTCATCTCTTCTTATTCACACACTATCTTCCTACTACTTTTTCATCGCATTCACAACCAAAGCGATTATAGCTCCTCTCCTCTCTCTCTATATATTCTTCTTTCTTCCCCTCTCAAGATCCCTCTTCTCCCACTTCGTCATTGGCTCGCCATTAATTTCTTTAGAAGAGTTTTAGCTCATCGATGTACGTGGAATTTTTCTGTGTTTCTTCTTTACTGATTGTGATTTATTCAGAGCATTGTGATGGGCGAAGACGAGGCCATATCCGCGGACTACTTCCTAACTTCCAGCAAGCTGGCCGCATGCTCGACGCCGGCAGGTGAGAGGAGATTGCGGCTGCCGCCGCCGCCTCAGGAAGAGCCGCTCAGGTGCCCGCGATGCGACTCTACCAACACCAAGTTCTGCTACTACAACAACTACAGCCTCTTGCAGCCTCGCTACTTCTGCAGGAGTTGCCGCCGCTACTGGACCAAGGGCGGCTCACTCCGCAATGTCCCAGTCGGCGGTGCCTGCCGCAGGAACAAGCGCTACCGTCCTGCCTCTGCTGCCATGGTCACAACAGTCGAACGTCAGCCGCAGCCAGCATGGCTCCCCGGCGACCTAAAACCAGTACAGTTGCCGAATTTCTCGACAAACAATGGACTCGGAGACATGAACACACTCGGGCTTTGCATGGAGGAGGAGACCTGCCAAAATCTAAAGTTTTTAATAGATGGTGAAGGATCATCCTGCATGAACAATATTCTCTCTATTGGGTGGCAAGCTATCGGCTACTCTGATGATCATGGATCATTGTCATCGTCATGGGCTCTATGAATGGGAGTGGAACGAAGAGACGCATGCTTGATTCCATATTTTGTTTTCTGAATGAAGTAATGGACGTGCTCATAATATATTTTTTTTCCCGATCAATTGAATCTTAAATTTCAAATTAAGAGTTGTTTCATATGGAAGAGAAACACCAATCTTTATTTGATTTTCTTGTTTAATTGAGTGATTATGACATTAGTTATTAGTTGGTTGGATTCATCCCTCCTTTCTTCTTGAAAAGATGTATACAAACAGACAATGACGGAAATTTGTCTGATAATTACCTAAAAAAAGCCTAAATTAAGGAACCTTATTCAACACCTATCACATTCTGTGTTTTTTAAATCTGACAAACGTTGATTGAACCATTGATCTTGAATTTGACCATAAGTAGCGATCAGAGTTCGGGAGGAGCGAAATCACATTTGAATTTGACCATGAGGCCGCCGTAACAGCAAAAACAATGATGATAGCTATGGATAAGTTGAGGGGAAAAAAATATATGAAATATGCAACATCGAATTTGTAATGATTGATTCACCCAACCTCGAATCTAGAATGATTGATTCGTTTGATTCTGTAAAATTTATTCACTGGCTGTCAGGTTAAGGAAAGTACTTAGATCCTGAAGCCCAACCTCTTATAGTTGTCTATTTCATTTTAAACAAATTCTTACAAATATTTAGTAGTTAGAGATCAAATTGTAAATATTTGGATGGTAACTTAATTGTCCTTCTACAGTCTAAGGTATGGATAAGGACATTCGCATTGGTGGGTGTTATAACACCTATCATTTTATAAAAAAAATATAGGATTCACATGTTACTTACATATTATATTAACACATTTATTTTAAAATTAACACTTATTATTTGTGTCTCATTATCTACTAATTTATATTTTTATTTTATATTAAATAAATATAATCCTAATTTTATTTACACAATTAAATTATTATTTAAAATAAATAATAATATTATTTTAAAATATATTTATGACTTAAATTATTTTTTTAAATTTTTGAAAAAAAATCTTTGAAATGCATGCAACAGGTGAGAAAAATTTAAATTTTTTTTTTTATATAAAAAACCTTTGAACGCATGCAATACGTGAGAGAATTATATTTTTACATAAAAATTCCGTTTGAATGCGCTCAAGTATTTGAAAATCGTGTCAGAATCTACATTGATTTTAACCTAATTTGTGTGTGTTATAATATTCACATTTTAACGTAATAAATATAGTAATTTATGAAAGATTGTATATAGATTTTTGAATAGGTTAAAAACGTGCATTATTTTGACATTTACCCAACAGTACATTTAATTATGTGATTTTTTCATTCTATCCTTCTGTCAATACTAATTATTTTTTTATCTTTTCTTTTTATTTTTGTCTATTCTTTTTTTTTCTTCCCTCGTTCTTTTTATGCATGCCCACTTTCTTTTTTTTACATGGAACCATATCAAATATATTAGGTCTATATTGAACCAGATATCAAGTCTACGTTCAATTTATTCCCTGATTAAGTTGATTTTTTTAATAATATTTTAACACCTTTAAAGAAGACGAAATAAGCAATAGAGAACACCGTTAGACTCCTTACCACTTCAAAAATGCATAGGACCTGAAATAATTGTAATCTGAGGTCTCTAAGTGAGTTTTGATTAAAACTCACTTATTGACCTAGACAGATCTCCCCCAGCGCCCCCGCCAATCCATCCCAGGGTCAACACGGAGAAGGTAAATCACAGGTGGCTACAAGCCATAAGTGCAAATGGTCAAGACATGAGGGAGGTATATGCTCGAGCGCGCCGAGATTCGACCTCGAAACCTTATGCTCTATAAGATGCAAGTTCAGCAATAGACTTGAATCTTCTATTTAAATATAAAGTACATGAAACAATGAAAATATTATACATTATTTGAGCTATATGTTATTAGTATAAGCTTCCTAAATGTTCTGTGAATGAAAAAAAGAATGATAGGAGGGCTAATGGAAAATCCATACTCGAACCAAATCATTATAGAAAGAAAATTGTTTTTACCGATTCCTCCAGTGCTTACAAAACCATCTCCAAAGACACGCTCATAGCGTAAAATCCCACTGCTTTTGTATTGTACATTGTCTAAGAAACGTTGGAAGCCTCTGTCATCATCTGACTTAACTTTCTGCCACATCCAACAGACCTATATTTTTGGTTAAAAAAAAAATAAAAAAAAAAAGAGAGAGAGAACAACATTGAAAAAGAGCTCAGACAATTTAAAAAAAAAAACTGAAGAATGAGAATACAAGATTAAGGTGTACCTGGTTTTGATTTTTCTTGTTCTTCACATATGCTGAAATGCACTTATATGTAATAAGAGAGAGTTCAAAGGAGTTTCCTTGGTCATCATAAGTATGACACTGCTTAAACGCCTGCATTAAAATAAAAAAATTTGAGACTAGAACAATAAGGATAATTTGGGCTATATAGGATTATTGATACAGCAATAAATAAACTAGTTTTACTGCTAGTTTGCTCGTGTAGCTTCTGTGTAGAACAAGTCAGAACAGGACTGAGTATACAAAGAAAGAAAGATATTCAATGCATTCTAGTATTTTAATAGAATAAAGAGACATTTTTTTGGATTAATAGTCACTAATAATAAAATCTTCAGCAGATACATTACCTTTGTATAGAATCGTGGCTCCCGGTAATGTGTTGGATTGACTTTCCGTTTTGAGTCACCGGATTGATGGAAGCAAGATTCTCTAAAAAAGACATATCCACCAACCTTCACCCATTTTACCATTCTCTCTAGCAGTTCTTCGACCTTTGCAAAAATAACAATTTTTAGGTGTTGTGAGGAATGACTGTAATGGTAAACTTAATTTGCAAATACAAAGACAACATCCCTGATTCTTTAAAGCTGAAAAGGATTATCTGAATAAATATAAAAAAAAAAGTGTTATAAAATAAATTGATTTCATATTATTTATTGATCAATAAAGATATTCCACATCTGAGGATTCTGATTATCCCATTCTAAAGGTGTCTAAACTTTAAAATAGTGTCGTTGAAATAGAAACTGATAGGGATGGTTTAGGAGCAGAAGATCGGACAGTTCAATCTTCAACTGTTATCAGTGCAATGAATAAGAATCAGAAAATATTTATGTAAAATAGAACCAGACATATAAATGCATTCAAGTGTAACTAGTTGAATAACAAAATAAGAAAATACAAGTATCCATAAAGGTTTTATTACCTCTTTATCAGAAAGATACATCAATAGCCAATTTGAGAATATCAGATCTATGGAATCTACTTTAATAGGCAACTTTGGTGACGTTACATCAGCACACAGAAAGCTAGCATTCTTGTGGTGCCTATTCAAAGTCTCATTCTGAAATGGAATGCAAAAAAACATAATGTTTATGAGACTAATTCCATGATGACAATATAATATTATACAATCTGTAGAGCATTAAATCAATCTAATTAATATTGTTTTGATGAGAGTTGTCTAAAATACCTTCTTAATTACACTTTCAATGAAGTCCAAGGCCAGAACATGACCAGCTTCTTTTGCAAGTTCACCAGTAAAGCGACCAATACCAGCTCCAAGCTCCAAGACTGATTTTCCTTTATAAGATGGAAGTAATGACAGGACCTACAGGATGAGAATATTTATGAGAGTGCTAACACTAGTTCATCACAAAGAATACCATTCTTAAAAAGGGACTAATTTCCTTTTGTTTGGAAAATCCTAAATAGCAGATAAGGATGTACGGCAATCCTAATACTAGTTCATTACAAGTATCGTTTAATGATTGAATCTATACTGAACAGAATTTTATACCAAGCCAGAAATGTAAGGATCCAAGCAATCGCAGTGAATGAACTCGGTGAATAACAGTTAGGCCGCCAAACCCCACTGGCACAGTCGTTAAGACATACGCTTAGTTTATCACCAGATCACGAGGTTCTAGGGCAAAAGTTCGAACCCCTTGTTTAATGCTGCTTGTGCAATTTTCAAACCATATGAACCACTTTTATTTTTTGCAAGGTTAGTTCAATTCATTGTGTCTAAATTTTGCTTACCAGAGCAATGATTCAAGAGAATCTCAAGTCCAATTGTAGTTTGAATCTGAAAAGATCATACTGAATATTTAAAGGACTGTTTCTTATCTATTGTTTTTCGTCCTTCCTTGTAATGAGTCAACTGTCCGTTCTTGTGCAAGTTCTGGAATTGAACGTCAAAGCCGATTCAGGTTCATATCCAAAATTAACGGTGGTTATATATATTAACGATCGACAAATCAATGATCCAATTAATTAATCTTGTCTTGATGGGCGAAACTACTGAAACACGATCGAGGAGGCCAAACCGATTTAAGTATTACTTAAACATGCATGTGATGGCATTCTGAATTAAAATGGCGTGAGAAAGCTAGCTATAGGTAGCTATTTAGTATACCTCCGGCCTCTCTTCTTGGTCGAGCTCAGATGCATGGGAGTCGAGCATCATCGCCTCCACGGAGAGATCCTTGGAATGCTCCATCCAGTAGCTCTTCTGCACCTCGCGTTCCATTTCCCCTGTCACGGATCGCAATTAACAACGTTGCCACAGACAGAACATATATATGTTGAATCGAAATTAAAAAATAAAGGATTTTAGATACAGACAACACAAATCTACCTAAAACAAAACAGACCTAGCTAGCTAGCTAGTTAGGATCTCACCATTGCCATCGACGGAAGTGGTAATAGAATCCATGGTTTCCTGTTTCAACTAACCTGTAGGAGATGTCTAAGATCCCTTGACGGCGAGGCGACACCTAGAGAAGCTCCGAGATCGGTGATCGAGAGTCCTTCCTCTCTGCTGCATATGTAATGTAAATATATATATAACAACACACGGTACCCTTGGCCTTTCTTGCTAGCTCACTCAGTGATTCGATTTCTCCGGGCGATCTTTGCTCCTCTCCGCCACTTCCTACTTTTAGTATATTAATCGAATTAATTTAAAATCAATTTAATATTAACTAACATAATCAAATCAAAATTTAAACAAAAATATCAATTGATCAAATTAACTAAATTAATATCAAATTTATTTAAACTAATAATAATAAAATTTATAAAAAATAATTTTATTAAATAAATAAGTTTAAACACATATATTCGGTCGTTAAAGTTCATGAACAACTTTCATTAATAAAATACTTATCAATATGTTAAATAAATAAAAAAATAAACTGAAGTTAAATTATCAAGCTTAATAACTACTCAAATAAATAAAATAGTCATTTTTTATTCTTTTAATTTTTCAGCCAAGTTTACAATTTTGATTCTATGCATCACAAAATTAGCACAACAAGCATAACATGAAAAAAAAAAAATTTGACAGTCTTGGGACTGTTCAACCTTGACTTCAAGTTTTGCTGAAATACTAGGTCGAACCGATGTCTACTGTTCTCTCAACCAGAAACACATCCTTACTGGATCTCTTCTCTAGTTGCGTACCTCCACTTACCATTGTAGACTTCCTTGACTTGATCTTTTGACCCACTATATCTTTTTGTCATATTCTCCATCTGGACTTCAGCCAATCGTTTGGTCCTTCTTGACTCGACTAGACTTCCTGCCAACTGTTTAGTTCATTCTAACTTGGTTAAACTTCTTGCAGTTGTCTAATCCTTCCTGACCCGATTGGACATCTGTCTAGTAGCTGATCCCTATCCAATTTTTTCAGTCCTATATACTTAGGGGCGCTTGGTATATATTTGGTAATGGGAATGGTAATAAATTTGATTGAGGGGAGAATGAGTTTAGAGATAACCTAGGGGGGTTGGGTTATGAAATTAGGGGTATCAAAGCCATATTTTCATTCCGATTACCGTCTACCAAGAATCAGGAATGAGAATGAAGCATATTTCATTTCCATTCCAGCCACCTAAACCCGTCTACCAAGTACCCCCTTGGTAAAAGGATTAGAACACACAACATCTAACTTTAAATTATTCATCATTTATCAAAACCTGAGTTTGACTATTGGTACTAACTGCATCAATAATCTCTCCTCTTTTGATATAATGACAATCTAAATTAAAGTTAGAAAAATATACAACAAAAATAACATAATGAATATGGGAGAATTTAGCATTTTTATCATTCTCTTAATCATTTTTATCAAACTAGATATACATAAATCAAATGAACAACATACATAGACATTAAGTCATCAGCTAATATGTACTAAAGGAGAGCGGATTCTCTAGTCAATAATCTATGGTATCTTCCTGGTCCACATCAGGAGGCCCGTTAGATCAAATCAGGAGAGACCAATACATGGATCCTTGATCTGATCCAACGATCCTCCTAATTATAGACCAGAAAGAGGACCAGAGATTGTAGACCAGAGAATCTGGTAAATACAAGTTTAGTTTACATATTTATCTTAGGGAAAGTTTCAACATAAAAATACTAAGTAAAATCGAAAGAATTTCTAAAATAGT
>JBAMIE010000074.1:96836-110243 GCA_037177295.1 Kaempferia parviflora
CCAAATCAAAGTAAGTTCCAAATAGCAAAAGTAAAAATAAAGCAAAACAAATAGATGAAAATTGTCCTCAACAAGAACGTGGGACTGACAGCTGGGCACTCCAAGCAACTCAACTGCATCTATATAATACCTGAAAAATAGAAATAGTATGATAGGGTGGTGAGTGCGGGCCACTCAGCGGGTAATATGATATATAAATAATAGTAGAAAAGTTAAAGGTATATAGTCTCTATATAAAATAGAAATATGATCATAGACACATAATCAATACACACACCGGTATCAGTCCAACATCAACGGGGTAATGATAAGGAAATATCCCAATAGGTCCACAACAAAACTACCTGTAACACTTGGTCAAAGTAGGACTATATAATACAAGTAATGATAGTGACATGTATGCATCATGGCAACCAAATCCAACAATCATATCTTAAACAAATGCAACATATCACATGTATATACACAATATCATCCACAAAGATGCATCGCGTATCATATACAATGCATGTATGCATCACTCCAAGATACCACTCCAAGCTACCATGACATCTATGTGGTCGAGCAAGCAGGACTGTGATGACTGCTCAAGTCTCGAAGCTACCACTATATCTAAGTGGCCGAGATAGGTAGGATGCAGAGTAGCTATCTAGCTACCTACAAGAGGGTCATTTTCTGCGCGACTCCAAGCTGTCATAATGACCAAGCAAGCGGGACAGGACTAGCTCCACTCCAAGCTATCACTCCCCCATGAGTGGTCGAATGGTCAACTAAAAATGACTTACAACCCGCTCAACCACAAGGGAGACATTTGATTGTCAGCATGCATAGTGCAATGATGAGCAAGATATGAGTAGTCATGATACTGACCCAGTCATCATCAATACATCGACCTCATCATCATAAATACATCCATAACAAGATCAACACAACAACTCAATTATCATAAGTATAATCAGTACAAGGTCAACGCAACAACTCAATCGATATATGTACATCCATTACAAGGTTAACACAACAACCCCAATCGATATAAGTACAACCAGTACAAATCTAATACAACAACCCAATCGATATGTGTACATCTAGTACAAGGTCAACACAACAACCCAATTGATATGTATACATCTAGTACAAGGTCAACACAAGGATGCTAATTATATCATCAACTCTAGTCTAGATCGTCAATATATTTAGATTAGGTTTACCCTAAGCTAAACCCTAATCCATTGATTAAACTATTAATCCTCTTACCCAATCAAAATCTCACTAACACAAATTCATTTAATCATTAATTAAATCAATCATCCATTGGATTAATCAATTCCAAGCTAAACTACTCATAACCACTAGTTAAATCTATACTCAAAGCTGAATATACTAAACGAGTCTAACACAACAACTCACCTCAAATCGAAAACTCCAAAATAGAGAAGTGGCGGCCGGAGTAATGTACAAGCTGTTGCCCCAACAAATCACAACCATAATTAAAGATTCAACCACTGTTTAACAAAGAATTGAAGTCCAAATCAACAATTCAACTTCCAATTACCAAATCAGAAACTAAGAACTCAGATTACATTCGATTTAGTCGCAGGAGGGTGAGAGGCTACTGATCTCCCAATAAACTTCCCAGAACAGTAATTGCCGGAGCTCTCCCATACTACCGATAATAGATGAGAATGTTGTCCAGAAAGTAATGCCACCCCAAGGTTAAGCATCCATCAACCAATCTAGACAATCAATATATGAACCAATGCCAACATCTCACCCCAATTCCAATCCACTGATTCCTACAGCCTCCCTGCTGGAAGTACAAGCCGGAGAAAGTGTGTTTGCTGTCTATATGGCCAGAATTCACACAATTAGCACTCCAACATCCAACCACCTAAATCCATATCTAGGTTAAGTGTTTACCTCAAATCCGGTTGTGGCATGCACAAGGATGGCAACTTCCGATCCATAATAGAAGAGGGTAGCGATTAGGTGAGAACTATCAGCGATGAGAAGAGAAGAAGGATGTCAGCCACACTAGAGATGGACCAATAGCCAGAAGAAAAACTCATGGATGCGACTAACCACTGGCGATAAAGCTCTCGTCAATGTCCATATCTGAGTGAGGAAGGGGCGACGGAGTCGGGGCAGAGTCGCGAGAGAAGGGCTCAGCGATGAATCCACCAGAGAAGGAAGAAATCTTAGGGAGTGGAACATTGGTGAAGGATGACTGGTCTCATATAGCTCGGGCGATGAAGAGGAGGTGGAGGAGTGGTCTAGTGTAGCACGATGTGAGGGGAAGAAAGAATCGGGCGAAACAAATAAGAAATAGACTTAGGCTTTTATATCCAACTTAGGTTAATTAATCATAAACCTAGTTAAATCAAATCAATCAACTTCCTACTAAATGTTCTGATTCATGCACCTTGTGAATCTGCTAATTTTATGAAATTTATTGAAGTTTCTTACCATGAGGGCTGCTTCATTTTCGTTGATGGATGTTTCAGAATCTGGTTCATTCATTTTTACCTTTAGGACAATGTTTTGATTCAGCTCCTTCCTTAGGTCTGCACATCTAGATTCGTGAATTTTGAAAGTAGAGAATAATTTTGTTGGTGCAATTTGCACTAATGATCAAACTCATGTTTTGATGAATGACAAACAGGTTAAAGTTAGACTCTGTGTGTTCTAACTGCTCTATGGAGTTTGCAGGTTAAAGTTCAGATGTTCGATTATGACATATCGGGATGTTCGATTCCCGATGAGGGTAAAGTCCGGATGTCTGATTCCGGCATATCGGGATGTTCAATTCCCGATGAGGGTGAAGTCCAGATGTTCGATTCTGGTACATCGGGATGTCTGATTTCAAATGGAGGTGGATTTGGATGTTCGATTCCATAAGAAGTCAGGATGTTCGACTGTAGAAGGTGACCGGATGTTCAATTCAGGTAGAGAGTCTGGATGTCAGATTCCGAAAGGTAAGTGAGGTAAGTTACTGGAGGATAGTGACTTAGTGAGGGCACGTTCCCGTTGGAGGGAACATCGGGCGTCGGTCCAGCTTAGGTCCATTTGGGAAATTTAAGTTGAGGCCTTGACTAGATCTTGGTCTTGGTAAGATAAGATCTAACTAATAAATATATATAAACTATTTACACATATATTTTTCTAACTCTTTGTTGTAGAGAAAAATGTAGAGCTTCAAATTATGAAGCGTGCCAACTAACAGAAGTCAATTCAAAGCTCGGAGTCAAAAGATATTGCCTACGGAAGATTATTGTTTTGAATCAGCTGAGGGAGGAACCTTCATCCTACAAGGCAATGCCTTAGAGTGTGAAAGGTGCTTTGGAGCTCCATAAGGGCGCCCTCAGGGTGATAAGGAAGAAGGCTTCATCAAGGAAGAGAAGCCGCTTTGTTGGGGATGACTTTTGGGGCTAAGGGCGACCCCAGTGGCACTTGAGGCGCCCTCAACACCTTATAAAATGAGTTTTCGGCCAACAGAAGCTACACAACTTGAGATACAACCTCTACGACTTCCCGGGTGCTACGATCATGGTGTGAGACTTTCTTTACCGAAACTTGTATTTTACGATCAAGACGACCATCCGTGAGATGCTGGAGAGCTCTAATACAATCCTCTCAAGACGGATAATTGGCTAGCACATGGTGGTGTTGCCACCATGAGGATTGAGGGTAAATCTCAACTAGTCCCTGCTCCATGTCCTCTTCCGTGTCGGCCGAAGACGGGTTGACAGAGGCACTGGAGGTAAGTGAATCGCCTTTTGTCACCATAGGAGAGCTTTGATACCAACTGACATCGGATACAATAACGATTATCTTGTGGACTAACGAGAAGGGAGATTGAAGGAGAAACTCAAAAAGAGAGAATGTTTAAGAGGTTGATCTCTGGTTAAAATAAGTTGAGTGGAGATCCTCTAGTCGACAATTTTATGGATTAGGGGATGGTCCACACCCTAATTGCGACCAGATTGAGGTCACAATCCAGTCACAATTGCGGTCTATCAACGGATTCATCCACCCACCTAGGTTGTAGTTTGGATCTGGACGGGCCGCCGTAGATCGCGCCGGAGGTAGTCGGAGGTGAGAGGATGACTGAATTGCCGGTCGCCCAGGGAGACAGCCTCCGAACATTCTCGACTATCCCTAAATTCAAACTACAACATAAGTGGACGGATAAATATATTCCACAACTAATTACGAACCACCCTCACCCTCGTGAAAGATCCGTCTGTGATTTTGTGTATATTCTAAATTTTAATTTAATTAAATTAAAATATTTTATATGAAATTTCTTATTAAATTCCTCAAAATCTATTTTTAAAAAGGTTCTGGTTTGAGTTTTTGTGTATTATCCAAATTCTAATCCACGTCACGGTCCAGAAGAATCCAAACCGTTCAACCCTCGAGCGGATCACGACGGCGCATCTCACGAATTTTGATGTTCCGCCGCGCGGGAACTTTTAATTTCTGTCATTTGTAAAGCCGAAGGATTAAACCCTCTCCTTAAAAAGCCCCCAGCCCTCGTTCACGTACCCGTTCCGCCTACAATCGGCGGATTGAGTTCGTCGACGCGAATCGATTTGGTCGAAGATCCCCTTTTTGAGAGTAAGTTGTCCCCGATTCCGAGCAAGAAAAAAATACCGATTTTTGTTCTTGATACGTGTCGTTCTCGCTCTTTATTGACTAGGACGATTTTTGTTCTTGATTCCTGTGGTTCTCGCTCTTTATTGGTTTGGATGGCAGGGTTTGAAGACGATATGGATGTTACCGTGGGCCGCAGTATAAAGCGGAAGGAACCGGAATCCCCTTTACACGATCGGTGTGTTAATACTTCACATGTTTTTGTTAAGGACACTTAAGGTGTTTGTTCTTTGCGACTATGGATTAGTTTTTGACATGTGTTTACTTTTTTTAAATGGATATGTATGATTGTTTTTTTAAAAAAGAAAGTGTGGTTTTTTTAAAAAAATTTTGTAGAGAACCTAAGAGATATCGCAGCTGCACTGATTTGAAACCAGACGCCAGAGATGCCCGAAAGTATTTGATGGTTCTGGAACGAAGTCTGGAAGTAGATGACTATCAGAAATTCCTCAAGATCATGTGGGATTTCCGACATGAAAGGTTTACTCTTTATTTTTTCACCTTCTATGATCCAATTTATGGTTTATCTTTGTCTTCATTAAAAAAGGGAAGTTTTTATAATATGCATCTCGGTTCTTATTGTAGGATCGATCTAGTTGAGTGTGTCAAAAAGGTGAACGAGTTGCTTCAAAGGCAACCTGATTTGTTTCTGGACTTTCAGGACTTTTTGCCAAAGGGCTGTGATTCGAAGGAGTCTTTTACCTATATCGAAAAGCATAACTACAACTACAAGGATGCCTTAGATTTTGTTCACAAAATAAAGGTAATCCTTGGTTTATATTATAATTGACGGTTTATAGCTTAATTGCCCATTTGTTACTGTTTTTGGTGGTGCAGAATCGCTTCTCCGATAATGATCAGAACTACTACACTTCCTTTCTACACATACTGAACATGTATCGTACTTATCAAAAGTCCATCCTTGAAGTACAACAAGAGGTTCTTTGGTTTTGTTTCAACCATTTTCTCTAAGATCATTGTTCGTTTCTGGGTTTCTGTTAAAATGTTTTCATACAGGTAATGATGCTTTTTCAAGGCCATGATGATTTGCTCAAAGAGTTCTATTGTTTCATGCCTAATTGTTCTAAAGGACTGGCTTCTAGTCATACATTATCCCGAGATCTTTTCGGGCCAACAAGTACAGATTATTCTGTAGGCGAAAAGGTATACTAGTTTTACAAAGTAGGAAATAGTTGATAAAGAAATCATGAACGTGAAGTTTAAAATATCCTCTCCTTCCAGATGCTTCAAATAGAAAGAGTATCACATGATGAATATGGTAACTTGGATACTCATTTGCATGATCTCGAAGATAATGAGAGAACAAAACAAGTCCTCTCAAGTGATGAAATCTCCAAATGCTATGGGTTGAGTAACACAAGCATAGAGCATGAAACAAATTCCAACTGTTCATTGTTGCACACCGGTGAAGAAGGTAACTAAGACTTTAAATTGTATATTATTTAGTAGGCGTTTGGTATAAGATAATCTTGATCCTTACAGGATTACTAGTAATTCTACAAGTGCCAATCTTCCCCATAGTTAACTTTTGTGGATGTTGTCTGAACCTTTACATTCATTAAATATACAAATATACTTTCAATTTAGTGAATTGTTAGACAATTTTAATTAGACATCATGCCATGTGGAACATTGACACGAATAAATTTGTGTTCAAGCTTGTAAACTAAAAAACTTATTGAGCCTAATCTTTTAGCAAACTCAACTTAAAAACAAAGTTGTGCACTTGTCTTTACAAAAGTTGGTTAAAACCAATTTATTATTATTTTTAATAGATTATAGATAATCTATTATATTCAGGCATATGTTCTATATGTGCTATATGGCCTGTGCCACAAAATCGTCTAGCAATTTGACCATCCATATGCAAGTGATTGCTGATATTCATGTTCAGATGTATCATGTATAGTCCGTGCCGGGCAGGCCAACAATATTTGAGCTATAGTTGTTGCATTTTTCATTCAATTATCCTACTAAAGTAGTTTCTTCTTATGAAGGTCATTTGCATATACCAGTCATGGAAGAGGGCAAATTAAGGGAAATAAAGTTAAATAGATACGGTCAGAAGGAAAAACTATCCTCGAGTGTGAATCCTGAAGGGAAATGCTTTGATAAAGATTATAAGCTTTCCAGAAATGCTGATGTTTATGAAGATAATCCCATCATAGATGATGAAAAATGTGAACCCAGAAGAGAGAACTTCTCAAATTATCAACGCTATGATTCTAGTTATTGTTTTCTTCCAAAAAATGTATTCTTCAAGTATTCTTTGTTTATTTATTTAAATTTGGCTTACTGTACATACTTAATTGTCATTTTTTTTTGCTTCTGAACAGTGTCCAACCCCCCGATCAAGCTATATGACCGAGCTTGATGCATCTGTCTTGAATGATAGATTGGTGTCTGTGCCCTCTGGAAGTGAAAATTGCACCTTTAAGTTCATGCGCAGGAATAAATATGAAAAATGTTTATTTAGATGTGAGGATGATAGGTATAATACATTTATTCAAACCATGAACTCTTCTTGTAGATTCTTCGAGTAGCAAGCAATTTAACTGGACTCAACTATTTTAATTCTCTCTAGGTTTGACATGGATATGATGCTACTTAAGGTGGCTCTGACTTCTCAGAAAGTAGAGCATTTGCTGGAGCAGGTCCACTCTAACAAAATTGAACTGGGAGCTACATTTCAAATTAAAGACTACCTTACTGGTTTGTATCTACATGAAATGTCGTTGCCAAATCATGTGAATTTTTTTAAAGGGATGGATATTAATATTCTGTTTTCATCTTTAATGCTTCAGATCAAAACTTAAGATGTATTGAACAGTTATATGGTGACAATGGGCTGGAAGTTGTTGGTCACCTATGTGCAAATGCAAGTACTTTGCTGCCTGTGATATCAACTCGTTTAAAGCAAAAACAAGAGGAAGGGTCAAGAAAGCGTGCGAAACTTGAGAAAGTCTGGAGCAAAGCTTGTGCAAAGTATTATCCAAGATCACTGGATTACCGCAGCTATCAATTCAAGCAGCAAGATAGAAGGAATTTGACATCAGAAGGTGTTTTAACTCCCAAAACTTATCTAACTTCTTTAAATTCTTTACAAAATTAATAATTCTTAATTATTTATGTGCACCTAAACATATCACTTAATGGCATTATTCATCTTGACACGGCCATAAGACCTTGTCAAAAGTTTTTTTTTCTATATGCAGCACTTGGGAAAGGTTTATTTGGTAGGTACATTTTAGTTTCTTGAGTGCTGCTCAATAGATATAACATAAAGCTTGAGGTAGTTGATACTATGCATAACTGCAGATAAAGGATATCAGGTTGACTTAGGTTTTTCAGTTTATCAAATCATATTCTTAGTTCTTTTTACCTATACAAATAAATTCATTTTTCTTCCAAATGTTCATCGAGGAATAACGGGCTGAGTCAAAACTTCCATTAGCTCTTGTACACGTATTAAAATTTCAGATGAACTAAAATAGCTTGTGGAGTCAAAATTTTGCTCACTTGAGTGCCCCACAGTTGTAGTTCGTGTTGTTGGTAATGTACCACTTGGAATAGAGCAGTATACCACTACCAAGTAGTGCATCTGGATTCTGGTACCAACCGTTCCTCCAATATGATATGAAAATTTTGTCCATCCTCTCATAGTTCACTTCATTTTGGTAATTAAATCATTCCGTGCAAGGTTATTTTTGCTTAGAATATCTACACCAAAACTTCTTTGGTTGAGCTGGATGCAAATAACTATGTTTAGAAGAGAATATTGTGGAAAGAACCCTTGCTTAGAAGAGCTAGCAAGTAATTATTTTTCCCACAGGTTCACAAGATTAAATGATTTGTTCTAACTTATTTATGTAATTTAGATTTTTCCTAGATTTCTTTATGTGCTAATTCAGTGGAAAGCTCATTCAGGATATCAAATGTAGAATTTTCATGAGTCCTTTGTGTTGTTGCATTTTCTGGAATGGCTAAACACACATGTGCAGTTGATACTGTGTATCTTGATACACTGTCTATCTTGATACAAGCGAATTTTAACTAGGAAAAGTGAATGTGTTGTTCATAAACTTCTCATTTAAGTGAAATACTAGTATGGATTGAATTATGTTGGACAAGTTGCTTTTACTTTTTCCGTGTCAAGGATTTCTTGTCACTTCTGAATAGTAGCTTTGTTCTTATATGCTTCTTTCCTTTTCTT
Source organism: Kaempferia parviflora (assembly GCA_037177295.1). Lineage (NCBI taxonomy): Eukaryota > Viridiplantae > Streptophyta > Magnoliopsida > Zingiberales > Zingiberaceae > Kaempferia > Kaempferia parviflora. The sequence goes on from JBAMIE010000074.1 coordinate 105,724, forward strand.
TTCTTGTGCAGCTTTGTTAGATGAATGTAGACAAGTAAACGAGCCAGAGGAGGACAATATGCATCTCAAGAGTGTTACTGGGAATAGACATATTAGTTCCATTATGGTATTTGATTATGTAGACAGAGAAATCCATGACGTACTTCACAAAATTATGGAGTACTATTGTAGTGAATGTTGCAACTCAAAGAACGAAATGGACAACATCATGAGGATATGGACAACCTTTTTGGAGCCAATGTTTGGAGTTTTAACATGGCTCCACAACACTGAAAACATCAAAGAAAAGGAGCAGACTTCTACTAGTGTGCCAACCTCAGCTCATATGGATGCTTCTCTTGGTGCTAAAGACTTTGCAACACATCTCGACTATTCTCATACTTCAAAGGCATCTATTTTCCTTGCTCCCATTGACAAAGAAAATGTCAACAATTTTAAGGTAATAATTTTCTCTTGATTATATTAGTTTTAATTTTCATATCATTTATCCATGTTAGTATATAGATTTTGTCTTTTCCTTTGAAGTTTTAGAGCCGAAAAGTACAAATTTTGTTAAGCTCCTATGCTAAGAGCTATTAGCAAGAATGAAAATTAAAATGGACTTTTTTATTTGTCTTGAGCTGAATGCTCCTCCCTCCCTATCAATCTTTGCCGTCTTGCTTTTTCCAAGTATTGTCATGGAGTTGTGGCTATTCGTTGTTCTGCCTCTAACATACTTACTACGCGGGCAACCTTAAAATGTGATTGATCATGGTAGTACCACTCTGCTACAACATCATATCAACCTACATAATTTAGACTAAAATGAATAGAAAAACATAGCCCTCACTGACACTCAGAGAGATTTGGATATCAAATTCTCTTCTCAGTTCAACATAAGTTTCTCCTCTGTTATCTTTTCTCAACTCATTTCAACCACAAAATGCAGTATTATATGCTCATTGACTTTGTATAAATTCAATTGTAAGTTACAACTGAATTTTTCCTGTGAACGATGTCCATGTCTATATCTTTTGAACAATATAAGTCGTGAAAATATAACATTCAAGTCACAAGTCATTTATGGACATATGATAAATAATTATTCCCTTGTAGCTTGTATTATGTATTATGTATTATGTATACCATAAATAGTCATAGTCTAATCTGTGTCACTATCTCTGTTTCTGTTTCTGTTTCTTGGGACGCCAGAAATGGGAGTCTGTTATTCACACAAGTGGTGGTAACCAAATGGATTTTTATAAGAATGCTCATCCATCCACTGAAGTTCGTACTTTATCAGACTACGAAGATGAAAGAGAAGAGGGTGAGCTATCACCTGAAGTCCATCTCGGAGATGGTCGGTTCTTGGATTTTGAAGATTCTGCAACTGAAGAGACTGTTGTGGTAAAAAATAGTTCAGAGTTGCTGATAAATCGTATTGAGGCAAAAGATGGGACTGCAATGTATGATCTCAATGCCAATAATAACAATGAAAGTACAAAAATGCATACAAGTGACAGCTCAAAGGCATATCACGTAGTTGAAGATGCATCAGTTAGTGAAGATTATGGTGCCAATGATGCTGAGGAGTCCTCTTGTGAAAACAATGAGGAAAGGAAATGTGTTACGCAAGGTTTCAAAAGTGAACGAAGGTGGGTTGCAGAAGTGTCTGATGCGGACATGTACGAGGCAGAGGGAACAAGTGAACAGCTTTCAGTGTCTAACCCTCTCACTCAGCATTGGCTTAAACGATTGCATGAAAATAGACCATCAAGAATCTTTTATGGAAATTCTTCATTCTATTTGCTTTTTAGGCTTCATCAGGTCAGATGAATGTTTTCAAATTCTTATTATATTTAGTTAACAAACATCTTTTTCTTAATTTCTTCTCTGGCAGATTTTGTACGACAGAATACTGTCATCAAAGATGAATGCGTCATCGACTGAAACTCGATTGAGAGCCCTGAAGAAAGCAGCTCCTCCTAATCACTTTGCCAAGTAACCGATCTTGAACGATTGTTATATCATATATGTTGGATGAAAACCCGATTATCATGCATTTACATTGTTTCATAACATGGTCTCAGATTTAAGAAGGCACTTTACAGTTATCTTAATGGGGGTTCCACAAACAAATCAGAGTTTGAAGATGATTGTTTTACATTTGTTGGACCTCAAGCGTATTTGCTGTCCACATTGGATGTTTTGTTATCTAAACTCGTGAAGCAGGTATAATATATAAAATTCGAAGATTTACTTAAATTTTGCATTCTTCTAAATGACTTGGCTTGTTGCGTTTTTCTTTCAGCTACAAGAAGTTGCATCCAATAAGAAAGAGAACGAGTTCATTCAGCTCTATGCGTATGAAAACTCCAGAAGAAGTAGCAGATCAAGTGACCTGATTTATCTCCAAAATGCTTACGCAATTCATCATGGCGACATATTCCGTTTTGAATGTGTACGTTCCTATGCCCATCATTTGATGCTAAAGTTGGAGATTATGATCGATTCTTGATTTGAACTACATTGCTCTTAGGTTCATTCTTTGTGGATCAGTTTCATATTTCCTGATATTATCACCTTTTATTTAATTTGGAATTAAGATTATTTCATAGTGTAGCTAGGAGTTTATTGTATGCGAAATCTAAGTTACTTATTATTTTTTCTTTTTTGCAGTCTTCGAATCCCACCAAGTTATCAATACAGTTCATGGAACACCCGTATAAAGAATCTGAAACAACTACAGTTTCTATAGAATCAAATTTTGCAGCCTGATTACAATGTTCCTGAGAGAAAGGAAACGAGAAAACCTTTCCTTCATAGGTATCTTTTCGTATAATACTTGAGTTTGTTTTTAATTGACTAGTTTTTTTTACGAGTTTCGTCAAACTACAGTAATATAAATACATCTAAATTCAACTCCAATTGTAAAATTCAGATAGTCAACCATCTTTCAATCAGTGCAGTTCTTCTAAATACTTACCTTAAAATCCCAACCAATATCTCACAAACTCCGCACAATTCACTTGCTTCGTGGACATGTGATACTGTTGTCATGCAGATTTATTATGAGATGGGTACAGAGGACTTCCTCATCAAACGAAAGAAGAAGAAATCATCCTCCACTGATTCTGCATCTTGCAACCGTTCGACAAGTTCTTCGCGTGCAAAACATTTCAGGAGTTGGAACGCAGATCAGTTGCCTAGTGTAGTGATATTGCACTTGTTGTAAAATCAAATATAGTCTATTCAATTTCATCAATATATATATATATAGTCTATTCAAAGAATTTAGGACAGCCGTTCAGTCTATTGGAGCCTAGGAGTTTGATCTGTTGGATATTTATATATTCAATAATTTATTAGTAGATTTATGGTGAATTTATAATTCATTATTTGTCATTTAAGTCTAAATCCGTTAAAGTGATGGCAAATTGTGTTTAAATCCCTAATCGCAATTTCAATTTTATCGTCCAGTTTTTGAGTCAGACGAAAAATGTTCCACTTCTTGATCAAATCTCTTTCTATTCTTCAATTTCCTAATTAGCTTTAATTTACCAAATTATCCTCTTTCTTCATTTTACACTAATTCTTCAAAAATTTTAAAATTTGTACTTTATAGTATGAATGAGTAAATTGTTCCAATTTTACTGTTTCTCATCTCTCGAATGCACCGAGCCCGTCGATTCGATACTCGCGCCATTCTCCTCATCCGCTGCGTCTTTCGCTTGACATCTTGTGTTCCTAATCTCCTGCACACTTAGATACAAGGTTAAATACCACATGACCTAACTTAACTTGACTTGATCACATTAAAACTACTTAGGGTACCAACACTTACAACTACCTAAAAATGCATGGTTGCAAGATCCACTTCCAGAATCTATTTTCGACCTAATCCACAAAAACATAATATTCAATTCATAATATAAAAACTAAAGGGTTAAAGATCAATCAAAGCTTCATTCATATAAAATTCAGACAAAAAATACTTTTTTTAGAGAAATCCTAAAATTTGAACAATGTTTCAATTCAAGAACTAAACAATAAAATTGGATATGAAATTGACTACTCTAAAGAATTTCCAAATAACCACTCCACAATGGAAATAAATAAAACACAAATACAATCAAAAAACTAAACCTTAAATATTGGGCATGAAACCGGTAGCCAAAAACTAAGACATTGCTTCACTTTAATTGACAGTAAATTATACAAATCCAATCAGAAAACTAATCCTAAATCTCATGGAATCATTCAATTGAAAATGATCAAACACAAACTCACTCATAAATGTGTAATTTAAATGGAAACACTATGTGAAAATAGACAATAGACTTCGACACTGTTTACTTCGGTAATTAGTAATTATGAAGTAATAATTGATAATTAACTTCGGTAATAAATTTGATGCAGTAAATATGATTTTAGACTTCATAGGTTAAAAAATGTGGGTCTCTTTTCAAATTTTATCTAGCATTTTACTTCGTAATATAGATTTGATGAAGTAATAAATTATAAAATAAAATTCATATATA
>JBAMIE010000074.1:116063-126550 GCA_037177295.1 Kaempferia parviflora
AAGTGAGATTCGCTGTTTAATATAATATTGTTTGGCGAAGAGGATATTGACGCTACCCAATGCCTTTATGGCATGCCCCAAACTTGGATTCAATCAATGATGAGAAAATTACCACCAAAAAATAAATCAAGGACAAGATACATTAATTAATCAACACCCAACGTCGCCATCTTCAATGGCTAATCTTCAAATCACTAGTGTTCACCTTCATCAGCTTCCACAACTCTCTACTTCCATTAATAGCCTAACCTTTATTATCAATGTCTCACGTCGGCGCCCACTAATGGTTTTTTATACATGCCTAGCTGCTCCCAAACCAAAGATTAATTTTGAGCAAGACGGGACTGGCCGGAGATGGAGGTAGGTTCGGAAGAAGAAGAGGAAGAGGAGGCTGTCGAACCTGCAACCATGTGACCGAGGCCGGCGATTAGGAAGAAGCTTGCAATACGACAAGAAGAAAAAGGTGGAGGGCCGGCTGCCGCCATGGGAGACGGAGAGGCATGACAAGGGCGCCACTCATCTCCATCAGGCCATGGAATGCTGACGCCCGTTTGAAAAGTTGTTAAGAAATGGAATGAAATTAAATTTTATTAGAAATTAAATTAAAATTTTTATTTTTAGAATGAGTTAATAATAATAGAATTGAATTTTTTAATTTTTCCAAATTCCTGCCTTGTTTTGCGCTCCTTTTTCAGCTCCCAATACGGACGGACCTCGATCTCCTTCCTCCTCTGCCACGGAGACCAATTCCAAAACAGCAGAGCTACGGTAGCGGCAGCGTTGCGACGACGGACTCTACTCTACACCGCTGTGTCCCTCGTATCAGATTCCGTGCGTCTCACGAGACGCACTGCACGCGGTGTTCTTGTGCCAGTGGAGCGAGCGATTGCTTGTGCCGTCGATGCTGCCGCTGGATTCCTCTCTTTCTCTGTCTGTCTGTCTTGGTATTTGGTTCGTTAGCTTTGGAAGAAAGCAAAAGTCTGTTCGTTTTTTTCCCCTCCTTTCACCGATCGCTTTTCTTATTTCTTTTTGATCCGAACCGAAGAAATTTACGGAGAGTGAGAGAAAAGGCAAAGTAATGAGAGAGAGGCCGATTTACGATTACAATATTTTCGTCCTTCTACTTTCCAATTAGATTCGGATAACCAACAGTCACGAGACAGTACAAAAGATAGATGGCGATCAGCTATTACCCCTTATTATTTCAGCTCAGTCTCGTGTGTCGCATGTGAAAATTCTAATCTAAATGGTAAGCAACGTCCCTCTTGCCCTATTAACTTCAATTAAATTTACGAATCCATGCTGTCCCATCGCCAATTCCAATTTGTGTAAAAGATTATTGAATTAATTATCCTCGCGTCGTATAATTTAAACAATGCGAAGCCTGAGGGCATGCGAATCTAAACTAAGCACATTGCGTCCGTCAATAATCTTAATCAGATTCACATGTGTTGTACGGGAAGGTGTCATGGTGACATGCAAGAATACGTGTCAGCACTCGTTCGTCGGTCGGTGGGTACGTCTGTCAATCCATCAACCAGTCAATCAATCCACTCACCATCAATCTTTCATTCTAAACGTGTCCCCATCCATCAACACTCGACAGTCGAATAATCTCCAATCATTTTTCTAATAAAAACTTTTTTTTTTTTCCCACAAAGAAGAAAATTAAGGATGGGCATATTTTGTTCGGAGGAGGACTAACTGGTTAATTAATCACCCGGCTAGCTGTTTGCAGTAAATAGTAGTTTGTAATTAACTTTATTTATTTTAGTATAAAGGGTATGAATATTGAATACACCTTAGAAAATGGGGAATATAGTATACGACTATTAATATTTTTTAAAATTAAAAAATAAACAAATGGGAAGATAGAGATGTCTTGGGAAACCTCAATGGCAGAGCCCGAGGAGCACAGTTCCCGTGGGCATCACTGCATTTCCCAAACCCAATGACCCCCACTCGCCATCATCTTCAGTTGGACAATTTGATAAAGAGTAGGGCATTTGAAAGGTTAGTGACATCTCACACATTCCCACGCACAATCCACGCTTCCCTACGCACTCTTCATAACCCTTCATCTGCGTTTCCTGATCTGACTTGACCTCACCTCACCGTCCCTCTGGGCACCTTGTGACTTGTATTGAATTGTGCTTCCCAGCGTCGCCATACCGCCCTTTCCTTTTCCTCCTGCAGTGGCTCGCTCATTCACTAGTCGTTCCCATCTGCTCAGCTTGTTAATTGGTTGGTTTGGATGGGAAGCCACCCGTCTTTTCCTGTCTTTCTTTCTTTGTCTTTCTTTCTTTCTTTCAGTCACTCGTCTTTGATGTATGCCTCACTCACTTGACTTGTTTCATCTCTGATCTTGACTTGTGCCGTCCTTTTTTCTCACTTCCTCCTCACCAGCTTATCAGTGCCCGGTCTTGTGTCTCTGCAGTCCACAGCTGTCCGCGGAAGAAGAAAACGAGAGCTGGGAGATGGGATCGCGGGGAGTGGAGGTAGTGAAGAGGAGGAAGGCGATGTGGCTCTACCCGAAGGTGCCCGGGTTTAACCCTCCGGAGAGATGGGGACACTCTGTTTGTTTCTTTGATGGAGCGGTCTACGTCTTCGGAGTAAGCATATATACATCTAAGTGATGAATTAAATTACATTGGTCTATCTATCTGTTTCAATTCTTTGTAGGAGTATCTGATATATATATACTTGCAACTAATTTATAATCTGGAGCTTCCATGTACTTAATTTTGACAGGGTTGCTGTGGAGGAATGCATTTTAGCGATGTGCTTGCTCTGAATCTGGAAACCATGTCCTGGAGTTCCCTTGTTACCACAGGCCAGAATCCTGGAAGTCGAGACAGTCACAGCGTTGCGCTTGTAGAGCACAAGATGGTTGTGTTTGGGGGTACCAATGGCACAAAGAAGGTCAATGATCTGCACATTCTAGATCTGAAGACCAAAGAATGGAGCAAACCGAATTGTGTGGGTACTCAGCCATCACCGCGCGAAAGCCACACGGCCACTGTCATAGGAGATGAGAAACTTTTGATCTTCGGCGGTAGCGGCGAAGGAGAAGCAAATTATTTGAATGATGTGTTCATACTTGACCTCAAGAACATGAGATGGTCTTCCCCAGCTGTCAAAGGAGAACCACCTGCACCGAGGGATAGCCACACTGCAACTGCCATTAGGAATAAGATTCTTGTATATGGTGGTGATTGCGGCGATCATTATCACGGGGAAGTCGATGTGTTTAACATGGACACAATGGCTTGGTCGAGGGTCTGTTTAACTTAATTTATATATATCTGCTCTTGTTTAATTTAGAATTGATCATTTCCAAATACATATTAATGTAGAACTAGGCTCTTCTTGATGACATTAGAAATTAACAGTTTAACTTGTATTGTGGCAGTTGGAAGTTAAAGGATCATCTCCTGGTGTTAGAGCTGGTCACGCTGCTGTGAGTATTGGGACCAAGGTTAGTTCCGGTGAATTACTTATTTGAAACAATTATTTACACAGGAAGTTGAAATCTAGGCAGCTAGCTACTTGATATATAGTTGGTTTATATATATACATGTTAATTAATGTAGGCATACATCATAGGTGGGGTTGGAGACAAGCAATATTATAGCGATGTTTGGATCCTCGATACAATGACACGCTCATGGTCGCAGCTCGACATTGTTGGCCAGCAACCTCAAGGGAGGTTTTCTCATGCTGCTGTAGTCATCAATGGCGATATTGCGATTTACGGAGGGTAGGTCGTTTCTCTCAAATCTCAATTTTTGTAATGGGGTTGAAGCATCATGCAGTTCAGTGTAGTTAGTTAGTTAGTTAGTTAGTTAGTTAGTTAGTTAGTTATACATGTGTATAAATAATACAATGGTTTTCACAGTTGTGGGGAGGATGAACGGCCGCTGAATGAGTTGATCATTTTGCAATCTGGATTTGAACATCCAAATGGTCGTTACAATGTTTCTATGTGCAAAACCTTTGGCAACCACTGGATTCAAGAAAAGCACAAGTTTTTAAGAACTGACCATCTGGTAACCCAACTTTTTCTTTATAAGCAGTTAGTGATCCTAATTCAAATTAAACTATCATAGATAGTACTGAACTCTAACTTGAACAAACAGCAAAGCAATTTGGTTACGAAGAACAACGGGCTATTGAGTCATAGATCAACTGATGTGGACTCAAGAAATCCACTGATTTGTGACTTAGGTAGGTTTTAAATGTTTCCTATAAGTTTTCTTAATTTGATTAGAGAATATGATTGCATTTGCCATTGATGTGTAGAGGAGGATATGGATGCCAAAAGGAGGAAAACTACTGGTGCTAAAGTGCTTGAGATCGATCTAGAGCAGGAAGAACATTCTCTATCGCTCTCACAACACTCTTCGCCTTCGCAATCAGATCAAGAACAGAACATCCAGAAGCTACCCACTTCAGCTACTGGCTCCATCTTGCCCGCTCAATCATTCGCTCATATGCAACCATACAATCAGACAGAGGCAGTAAAGATGATCCACAGAAATACTCATGAAACGCGCTTCTTTGGCAGCAATGAAGCTCTGAGACAGCTGAAGACAAAGCAGTTCCTCCGATCAGCTCTGCCGCCGGCGCCAAGGCAAGATTGTCCGACCCAAGGAACAGAGCAGAAATCTCAACTAAGACCCCTTTTTGCACCCTTGGTAGGAATCAAACATGACAACTATATTGAATGCAAGCTAGCTTATGAGCAGTTCATGTTGCTAATGGTGATGCAGTACCTACAGATTGGAGCTGAAGTTCGTGGAACTGTTGACGGAGCTTTCGATTCTGGGTACCTCATGACGGCGAACGTCAATGGTCAGCTTTTTAGAGGCGTCTTATTCGCTCCGGTAAACGATGAAGTAGAATAAAAGATCAATGTCTTGGGTAAATTTGACAACTTATGCATTGGATTCTCAGGTTCCAGTTGTTGCTACTCCAAGACCTGCAATAAACTCTCAGGGTATGGCATGCTCCACCACTGTTTTTCAGCATCCTTCGACTCCACATACAATTTCCATTCATGCAAGGCCACCAAGACAAGCAATGGCTTGCGGCTTGCCAGATTGCGGTCTTGCGATGAAGCAAGTGAAGGCGGTTAATGCTCAACCGGTGAAGATGAAAAATGATCTGCAAGACGTAGTCCTCACGTTGGGAGGACCAGGCGGCAGTGTGTCCCAAAGCCGTCAGTGAAGGACACTTGTGCTATATATCTCTTTGCCGTGGCTTTGCTTTTGATGTGCATGTAAATTTGAGAAATAAGAGTTGCCTACAAGTTTTGATATGAACCAAACAATACATATGCTGGTCAGGATGATTTCATTAACAGACATTGATCATTCAGCTATTCAACGTATTATCAAATCAGATACTATCCTTGATCCTGTCGGGGGTTGAGGGTCATTCGGTACTGAGATGGCTTTGTCAACTCCACGAAGGTTATCAGACTAGGTGGCACTCCTGGCTCCAAGAGTTTGCAAACATTCACACAAACTCAAAGGAAATGTTAGAGACTGAACCAGGGAAGAGAACTCCGGCTCGGGTACTACGATGATCAAGTTAGTGGGAGACTCTCGAGGAAATAAATGAACTGTAGATGAATAATAGTAATGTGCACGTACCTCTGTTCCTTGACATGTATATCGATGCACTACCTGCTAAGGGCGAGTCATTTCTGACATGGACACCTTTCCCCATCTAGGTATGCCGTTTCTGTGCCTTGTAAAACTTTAGGAGCTTCGATCGTACAAATAGTACACGACACATTCTTTGACACCTGATATTCTGACATTCGACATGCTAGATGATAAAAGGATAGGTGGAGTGACGGACCGTCCGCCCTTGTCCTTATAATATCTTGCTGATCAAATGAACTATCCGATCGTCCGGTTTGCCCGACCATGAGAATGCTGACTAAGCCGACGGACGACCTGCCCGATCGGTCTATCAAACTGGGCTACTGATTAATGAACCTTGGATCGTCCATTAAACCAATTGCTTAGAGTCGGTAGGTCGGACGACCACTCGGCTAGGCCGGCCTGTTCTCCCGACTCGACGGTTCGGCTGGATGATTCTTGGTATCTTGGACTTGATGGCCGCCCTAGCGGTTCTATTGACTGACCACTCTGACATTTCTGTTGATCGCGACTTGGCCTCGTTAGCCTGCCCTGCATCACCGCTTCGTATTATTTTAATGAATTATATAAGATTAGCTGTAACTCTGGAGATGGAATAAATAACACAGTGACAAGAAATACTATCAAACTCATTCTTATTCGTATTCCTATTCCTGCTTCTCGAACCAAACGCCACAAAAAACTAAAACAATATATAAGTAAAGCGGAAAAAAAGGCTCATCTATTTACCTAGTTCAAAAGCTCGATTCGCACTCCAGGTCATAGACTCGTGCCACAAGTCAACCCTCAGAAATTCTTTAAAAGCATTCAAAGGTACAAAACAATTTACAATAAAATAAGGTACAATAAAAGAGTTGAAAATTTATGAAGTTCAGAGGTATATGAAAAAAAGACAGTCAGTCGTACATACAAAATCCAAAGGTTATAAACACAGCTCCAAGGAATTAATTTGCATATCCATCTCTGTTACCCAAAGAATGCTTCCACATGAGAAAAAAAAAAAAAATGACCGACACAATGCACGATCATTAGCGATCGTTTCAAAGGAAGGACATAATACATGAATAAATATCGGTCCGGATGATGGAGCAAGTATCATTAGGTGCCGACTGGAGCCAACTCTCTTCTCAAATTTACTTGAGATGATGGCCCACGCAGATACGGAATTGTTGTAGCTCCACGAAAAGAAGGTCCGATACCTGTCCTCTTAGTGTGAAATGTTTTAGCCCGATCTGCATCATGTCAATACAATCAGAACGTCAAAATATACAATGTCTAGCAAAAATTACATGATGTCTATGGAACCTGAAGCTGCAGCTTTCTAAATTACACAATGAGTATGTTTATGCGGATAATTATGAACACTTAAACATCTATGTACTAACATGAAGTTCAAAGAATAAGTGCTGCCTGACACAGGCCCAATTTGGCTGTCTGGTGATAAGGATCAGATTATCTAAGGAGTGAGCTCATATGCTCGTGCTACAGTTATATGCCTAGAGGATGACAATTGTACCATTAGGTACACCCATGATGATAAATGATTAACATCAATTGTGCATTTACATAACACCATCAACCAACCAACCATAATTGAGTAAAGATAGTGTTGAAAAGCATGTCAAAACTTACCTATCATTTGCTTCTTCATCCCCCTCGCCAATATTTGGGATTGTCGGACCAGACAGATTTGCAAAACTGCAAGATCAACTACTGGATTGATACACATTTGAGAAATAATAAAAGAAAGAACCTATTTTGAAGAATAGTCAAAATTGATAATGTATGTATCCCAGTTCAATATCAGAACTGCATACTTGTAAATGTCATCTCCAGATGAGTTGGAACAATAGGTTCACCATTTACCCAAACATTATAGGTTGTTGTAAGAATAGTTGTTTTGAATGACATATTAATGTTTGTTTGATAAACTATGTTAACTATAATATCCAAATAGCTCATTAACAAGCAAACTTCCTTCCAGCTTTACACAAGGCGGTGTAAAATGAGTTGGAATAAGAGGCCAATAATTAAAATTTATGTAGTCAAAATAATGGTTTATGATGACAAATTTATGTTTGTTTGATGAGCCATGCTAAATATAACATTCAAATATCCCATTCACCGAGCAAGCTTGTTTCCATCTTTTACACAGTATATGTGGCAAAAGGCGAATCGCTCGTCTTTTACACAGTATAATCAAAGCGGGAGAAGGGTGCAATAAGCCATCACTGTTTTTAGACAGAAATTAAACGTCATTTGTAAGCAACTACTACTTTTATTCTCTCTTTATGTTCCACTTGAGTTCCTAGTCTAGCTGTATAGATGAATCAGTAACAACAGCTAACCATCCTATGCAGCCATACCATGGAACAATTTCCAGTTTACCTACTGACGGGAGCACGGACACCTAAACAAAAAACTTTGCATTGCACCATGAAGCAAGTCACAGAAGCAAAGTTCACGATCATCTACACAAACTAGGAAAAACAACAATATTATTATTGCCAACATTTAGAACATAATTCCCATGCAGGACAAGAGAACAGTGGAGGAATCGTGCATCATTAATTGCATAAGTCATAGAAATGAATATTCAGCGCAAAAATGCCAAAAAAAAGGTTGTCTATATACCTATGCAAAGCAGACAAAATGATAACTCTATGTAACTGAAAGAAAATAAAACATATAATACCCTCTAGACAACCAAAGAAGTGGTGATATAGGGCCTATTCCTGCAAACTCATTTGGAGAGCTACGAACCTGTCCAGCAAGATCTTTGCTTTTAAACTCTCCAGGATAAGACCAGAAAAGGCATGGTAAAGGTCCATCTTTAGATGGATTATAACCAGGAGGCAAGTAAAGGGTTGCTTGAAGTTGGACACCATCCTTCCTTGGGTATCTGATCATCTCTTTCTGTAGGGATGCTAATTGAGGATAAGGATGGGGAAACTTTGTGATTTGGAAATATTTTTTACCTGGTCAAGTTTGTAGAAAATATTGAGTATTTTCTGTCTTCGACTCCTTTGATGTAAGAATTTTCAATTGATCAAGGAACAATTCACCATCAGTATAATCTGACATTAGTGCAACAACAGTTTCATAATATTTTTCCTTGTCACTTTCCCAAATCTTCTCTTTAAGTCCTGCATTTCTGTAAATAAATATAAGGTTCCCATTTGATGCTAGTAGACTAAAAAGCCTATGCAAATCGGAAAAAATAAGGCATTGTTTTATAGAAACTCACACATCAAATAAATCAAGAAATGGAGCATTTCCTTCTGGTGTTGAACCTTTTCCATTGAGCAAAATGTATATTCCTTCATGATCCTGATTCTTTACTTTTCAATGACCTAAGTACCCGCTTGAGTTTTCCTCATTATTGGCGAAACAGAATCAGAATATACATCTTCTGAAGATCTATCAGATAAAATTTGCGACTCAACATTCTTAATGTCCGGAGAAATGACCCATGTTCTTGTTCTACGAGTCTTATACCATGATTCATACACCAAAGCAAAGGAATCATGACACCAGGAGATACCTCTGTAGAAAAAGGGTCATGGACTAATAACGTCAAGGAATACCAGAGCATGAAAGTAATCATATACAATCTTGTATTGCTAGATCAACTGTTTTAGATGAAAGTAAAATAAAGAAGCATAGTCAAGAGCATCTTCATTTATCCTCTAAATCACAGGAAAGATGGTATGGGCTCAGAACTTATCACAAAAGGCACCTTACTAACATGAAATTTTTTTTTTTAAACAAAACAGAGACGGAAACTAATAGCATCTGCTAGATAATAGGCATACATGCCCTAGGATCTTAACACATTGCTTTTAAAGTTTGTTATCATAAAAAAAAACATATCCATAAACACAACTAATTAGAATATAGAAATCTGCTTACCCGTGTGGAAATTTGGCTTTCAAGAAATGTTTTGATAAGCATAATAAAAAACATATATCATGATCATTAGAAATGAAAAAGAATGTATACTCTCCTGATTTTAAGGAAACAGGAAGGAGGTCCAAAATATTCATTAGATTTTATAACCGACATCATATTCTTTGGGCACACAACCAACGGCAATATTACTGATCAGTGACGCTATGCTTCTGCCTTGGTATGTATGATCGCCACTGCAAGCACAACTACTTTCTTCATTACCATCATTTCCATGCCACTACCTCCGATTTCACAACCATCCTAATTTGTTACTGATAAACACCATTTTTGAACCCTGATCATGACTCTAATGCATGCATAATCACTACCAACATCAGAATTGCAGTATTTCCACCTAGGACGTAGACTATTGCCTCTGTATCTTTAGCAAACCACTATGTTACCACCATGGTCCTACCTACAGCAGCACTACCACAAACCCGAGACATCCTCTTATCTATGTTGTTAAGTGGCCCCATTCATTGTACCGTCATAACACTGCCTCTATCTACCATGTAAGCATCATGACTGAAGTTTCAAATACCTGCAGCACAAAAATCATTGCTGCCTTGCTACAACCATCATCGTGGTTGATAATTCCGTCATCGCAGTTGATAATATTGCTCATTTGCACCCTGCTAACTTAGCAACCAAAATCATCTTCATCCCCGTCAGGTGTGTTTGTATCAACTGTATTTTGGGTTAGATATATGAATCTTATCCCTCCATTTGCACAATGCAGCATCATGCAAGGTTTATTACTAATAATATTTAAATTTGATCAAATTAATTTTGTTATTACATTGGCTAATGTTTCCTTGGTCTCCCTCTACCTATTAGGCATCAAAATTACCACAAAATTGG
>JBAMIE010000074.1:135216-151452 GCA_037177295.1 Kaempferia parviflora
TGATATATAACCAGCATCAGAATCTTTTCAGGGTGGTGTATCGACAATAAAATCAATCTTCAAAAAAAAAAAAAAAAAAAAAAAATCAAAATGAATTTCATAATATCAATTATGTTAAAGGCATCTAGTTAGGTCCAATCTAAGGGAACTACTTGCCTCAACTTATGGACCGGGAAAAAAATAAAGGGAAGAAAAAGAAAACAGGAACGATCAACAGATACCAATTCTGTCTGTTTCAGCAATAGAAATATCAAATTTAAGCAAGGAAATTCAGCTACGATAAAATACAAGATTCAAAGGACATGAAACTTTAGGCCTACCCATTTTCCTGAAGAAGAAAAAATTTGTGACGAGACGCCATATCTCATACTGCTCAACTATGCGGGTAGAATTCAGATACAAATTATGAGGCGATATGATCTGAGAAAGACATGAGCTTGTTACGAACACAAATAAATCAGTAATGAAAGCATTTACTAACAAAAAAAAAAAAAAACACAAGTTGACAACATAACATCCGAGCGAATTTGGAACCCTGATTGGCGATGATAAGGACGATTACCGTTCAAACAATCTATTTGATAGTCGAATTCGAACGGGCATAAGAAACAAAAGGAATAAAAGGGGAAGGTAATGTAAAATGCACACCTCGAGTGAGCACCCGATGGTGGTGACTACCGCGGCGGTGATGTACGACCGCGTTATGATGGGCATCTGCTTGTACCAATCCTCTACCGCTTGTGCCATTTCCCTGGTCACCGACTCTCGCCCTCTTAATCACAGAACTCCCAGGAGAGGAAACCCTAATCCTGCCACTACTGGTAAGAATCGAAGAGGAGAAGAACGGGGGATCTCTCGAGCTCGGCGACGATGGCTGGATTCGCCTGCCGCAGTTTCTTTCCTTTCCTTTCCGAATGGACGCGAGTCGAGCCACGAGCATTAAGGGCCCATGAGACCCGATGACCTGTTCCCACCAACCGTAGAATGGCACGTGTTATTCAAGGTGAACCATCTTTCGGTTAAGTCTAATTCTCACGGCACTTCTTTTGATTAATCTATTCACATATTTTATTTTATTTTTATTGTAAAGACAATCAAAGGACTACCAAAGACCAAAAGTGACTACTCTCACTAAATAAATAAAATAAAATATATATGTAAATAGTAGAAGGTATAATTTCATTCTTAATTTATAAGCCTAAATAAAAAAATTATAATGTTTTTTTTAACTAAACCTCTATTTTTAACTAAAATGTACTGCTGATCAAAATTATTCTCGTATTAGTTGAAAATATTTTAATTTTAATTAAAACTGATTAAAATTATTTTAATGTGGGTTAAAAGTGTGGATCAGAATTATTACTTTAAATGAAGTCAAAAGTGCTCTGTAGTCTGCTCTACTTTGTATGTCACTATTTCAACTACCCAGTAAAAAGGGACAACCAACGTAACGACCTGTAGAAATTTGCTTGCTTGAGTCGATCGCTGTAAGCTGTAAGCTGTAAGCTGTAAGCTGTAAGCAGTAAGCACCTTAATTCGTGTTTCAACTCGAACAATTAAGAGACCCTATTAATTAATTAGTATTAAGTGAAGACGAAGGCGTATATGTTTTGATAAGTAGAACGTAACTGAGAGAGAATGGCCGTCCGAGTCTTCCCTGTTCCTTCCCCTTCTTGTTGGAGGTGCAACGTAACTAATGACGATATTTGATGCCGGATGATATTTGTTGAATATGCATTAAACTGTTAAACGCTATAGTTTTATATATATATGCAAAATATATACGTTCTGATATATTAAAAAAAATAAAAGTTATATCAACTTTATCATGAAATTTTATATTATTTTAGTTTATGAAGAATAATAACTAACATATTATCATGGTTCCTTGGTGGATGCATTTTGTTGATAAATATTTTTTTCAACTTAGACGAAGATGTTGGTGGTCCAGTCGGTGCCTTTGGTAAGTAATTTTTGAAATATATATATCTATTCTTTTTTCTTAAAATAAAAGTATTAAAAAAAAAGGAAATAAAAAATATTTTCTTTGAAATAACCAAGAACAACTCTTTACGATGGGAAAAAACATTAAAACAAAACAAAAAATGGAATTGAAAGAGGAATTAACATACGTAACACTAGCATTTGTCCACTCTAGTGATCTTCAATTTCTTGACGGTGCTCAGGAACAACCTGTAAAATGAAAATAAAGCAGATCGATCATCATGTTAGAAATTAATTAAAATGAAAAGAAAGAAAGAAAGAAAGAACTTTATTGGTAGGCTTATTACTCCCATGGCACATCTCCGACCATCATCCAATCTCCCTCTTCGTCCTCATAAGTCAGCACATGGCTCTTCTCTAGCGGCACTTGGGAAACATGAGAGCCTGCATGGTTAAGGCCGGGCCGATCGATCATATTGCAATGCACACCAATACAATATTAATTAATTATATCAGTCGTTCTTATACATGTGATCGTCGTCCTAAACATGCGACGAAGGGACTTTATCAGATCATCGTATCCATTATGCGCGAACAAGTCTAGTTTCCTTCCAATTGGAACTCCCTCCATGTAAACCTTTACAAAGAATGTCTCTGAGTTACTTTGATGCGCTTTGCCCTTGAGTGTGCTCCTAAGAAGTGGTTTGATTGGTGGCCAGTCAGATAGTGAATCCCTATTCAGGAAAACGATATAAATCGAATCTGAAATATAATTAAACAGTGTTGTAAATTTACTTTACTAAAGCATGCATGATCTGTAAACTAACAATAAGAAGCAAGTGAAACACGCAAGAACGAGGAGGAGAAACAGAGCAGCTTCTTTGGATGCTTACTTTTCCTTATGAGAGTTGTGTTGTAAAGAGGATGAAGAGAGGCTAAGGCCTAGCCTTAGCTCAGTGCTCAAGTCTCTCCTTTGCTCAAAGATGGAAGATGTGCTGAGGTCAGGGTCACAGCTGCTGTCTATGGAAGAAGAAGGGGAGTTACAGTATCCTCCCATATTGGAGCTAGAGAATGAATGGTAAAGCAAAGTGGCTAACTAGAATTTTATAATGCTTCAAAATTATGAGCACGCCGTTAAGCTTCAGTAATGCAGGAGTTGGTGGTGTAGCAATGGCGTTGGCTCAAGTGCTATACCCAAAAGGAAATACAGCCCGGTGTACCAAAATGAAGAACTATATTTATATTCTTTTCTCACACAGGGAAATTTGTCAAAAGGTTTAGCATAAGGTCAAAGCAATTGAAGAAGCTTTCTTTGTAGTGAACAGACAACCCACCATCTTCCTGGCTCTTTTATTGACCAAGATTGGGCAGTAAAAGCAAGTTCCCATGCAGTAGGGAGACAAGGCACCCCCAGCCTTCTCCTTCAGGTCTCATCTTTTCTCATTAAACCACATGCAATTAAATCCTCATGTCTGCTTGTTTGGGCTTCATTGATCATATATATACATGTGTAATGCATTGTGTGGCCTAATAGCAGAAGGTTTCCAAAGCAAACCAATGCAGGCAAAGGATTCAGTAAAAAGCAAAACTCCAAGTATTTGACAGGCACACAGTCCACCAATTCCTTCCTGGTTTCTGCTTTCCTTTTTTATTAAAAAAGTTCTGTTGTCACATTCAATTTGAAAAGTTTACATTTGCTTTTGGGGATTTTTTTTTTATCTGTATATTTGTGATTTTTAATAGCATTGTGGCTTTTGTATATTTATCAAAGACACCTTAGGATGAGGACAGTATCTCAAGGATCAAGATGTACACGAAAATGAAGTCATCCATGAGTCTCACATTTGCTAAAAGGTTAATTATAGTCATATGGTGCTTAAAATAATGCACGAGATCCTCCTAAAAGCAAGACATGAAGGCTACTTGAAGGAGACATGCCCTGAACAATATCCCATGTCAATTACAGCAAGAAAGATCGAGTTGACAACACACCATACCAACCAACAATCTTCTGCGCTCATATACACTAAGTTGAAAAATAATCGATCTAGAAAGCAAGTTGGTTATGCTGTCA
Source organism: Kaempferia parviflora (assembly GCA_037177295.1). Taxonomy (NCBI): domain Eukaryota; kingdom Viridiplantae; phylum Streptophyta; class Magnoliopsida; order Zingiberales; family Zingiberaceae; genus Kaempferia; species Kaempferia parviflora. The sequence goes on from JBAMIE010000074.1 coordinate 139,235, forward strand.
ATTTTCCTTCATAATATTACTGCCTTTTTCTCATTCTCTATTTTTTTTTTATCAGAATGTTCAAACTTATAGAAAAACTTGTCACATGAGTTTATCATGTTAGTAAAAGGAACTTAAAGGCTGTCATAAGTAGACAAGTCATGGATTGTTAGGAAAACTTTGAAAGAGGATTATGACTCCACTTATATAAATTAAAAGCTTTTTTCTCCTTCTGTAGACTGTAGTCAGCAATCAAAATGGATTGATTGCAGGAGAATAACAAGGCCGGCCGGAGGGCTCCAAGCATTTAATACTAGGCATAAGTTTTAAATGCAAGAACACCAATGCAGGGAAGTAGTTGATTCAAGGAGACATCTGACCTATCTTGCTCCTAAAGTAATGACAAAGAGAAAGGTGTAGCAGTAATACAAGTAAAGAGTGCTTTCTTTAGGTTAACCTTTTTTTTTACGTATTCCAATGTTCACATGAAAGATTTGCATGTGGACAACTCGAGTGTTGCATCCCTAGGACAACCCCATGGCTTTGGATCTCTACAAGGCTGTGTCTCATCTCCTTTTAATTTGATGCAAACTATTCATGTAGGACGCTTTGAGCTTTCTTAATTAATTAAAAGTAGCACTTAAAAGTGTAAATAGCTAGGATCCCAAATTGTGGCCTATATAATGTGTAAGAGATCCGTAAAATGTGTTCTACTTCTATGTTAAGGTCAATGTTGATCCAGAGAATGCCGATGTGGTTCACCTAAGACGGGCCGATCTATGAGAGTGTACTCAGGTTTGACCCAAGTGGCTCTTGCTTTAGAACGAGGTGCTCAGGAGTTGTCTGAGGTAAACAGGCTTAGTCCTGAGACACTCAATGGTAGATTGAGACGAGTTGAACTTAATCCAAGTGGGCAAGGTTCTTAATCTATACCTACCTTTTGAAGCCACATAGAAAAGACTGTCTAAAAACTTTCTTTGGATACCGTAGCAAAGAATTTGGGCTAATCTTTTTCTTCTTGATCGTAAACGAGGCACGGATCTGATGGCTTCCAGTTCCAGGTTTGTAATAAATGATTGTTGTTAACTTCCCCACTATCAATAGGCTAGGCCAACTCTCACTATCAATAGCTATGCCAACTCTGTACTATGAATCTTAAAATGATTGCGCCCTGCATGCAATAATACAATGAATGTGGAGGTGAGCGAAATGAATCGATTGGGATTGACAAAGATGCCTTGAATGGTGTGTTTCTGGCCCTAGGCACCAAAGGTCACTGCCCTACAACTAACTCATCATATTGAGTCATACAGTAATGGGCTTCATCTTATCTCACAGCACTTCCCCTTGGAAGTCCCAGCTAATAAAAAGGGCAATACAACTAACCATCTTTTGGCACTCAACTCTCTCGTGTTTCTTTTCACAAACTGCTGATTCCAACACAAGTCCCCTTGCCTCTTCATTGCTTGTCACTTTCTCCTAATTAGAATGGTGATTTGATTTCATCAGGCAATGTTCAGAGGAAGAATGACATTTGATTTCCACAAGCAATTGTCTTTATCCATATCCGTGATGTGATCCCTTTGTGCTCCACAATTGATTTTTCAAGATCTCATCCATGAGTTCCTGAAGTTTATAATTAATTAACAATTAAGGTAATTTACTTGTGATGGGAAATAGAAGGTGGATAAAAAGTACACAAATGATAGAGGGAACAAAAGCTGGTATTCCTTTGTTTACTTTGAAACAAAGAAGGATGAAATTTCAAATATGTTGATAGTTTGATTGTGGGGTGGACAATGTGCTAATGTGGTTACTGTTGATGTCGTAGGTGTTTAAAGAATTAATTGACAATTCAAGAACGAAATTCTCACTTTCGTTTTCACCAATATTTGAGTGGTTACGTAGCAAGGATAAACATTACATTTGATACAATGATCAACAAAAAGAATGCTTTGAAAATTATATGAACACCTCCAAGAATAAAATGATTCCACAATACAGTGCCAAATGAAACCACAAAGGTAAACAATACACACATACTTTACATGGATGACCTGTTCCAAGGCCAACCTTTACAACCTCCCCCTTGTTTTGCATACGTTCAAAGAACCTCGCAAGCATATTTAGCTTCCATAAACATGAACTCGTCTCGAGGGCTGGCAGATTACACAACATGCTTAAGCAACACATATGCAAAAGGAAAAGAACCAATAGAACAAACCATGTAACCAAAGCAATCAACGTGTTCATAAGAAATCTTCGCCTACTTAGCTTTTGTGTCATCAATTCCTTCAGGTGCCATTGTTTTGGAACTTGGTGACTTCCCAATCAATGCCTTCTTCACCTTTATAATTGACTGCTTCACTTTTGACATTATGTTTTTAGATTTCTTAGCTGATAGTTCTGCTTTAGTAGCCTCTTCATCTGCTTTTGTAGCATCGCCATCTTTGTTGGTTTCAGTTAAAATTCCAGGGTCAACTTGTGCAGTCTCTTGCTTCTTCTCTTCTGTGTTCTCGTTTTCAAATTTATCCAGAAGAGTTTGCTTATTTGGCTTTGATTCTGTCTCTAACTGATTGTCGGAAGGCACATCAGTTTCAACTGCAACCATTTTAATGTCTCGAGTGAGTTCGACCAAGTTTGGATTTTCTACTTGCAAATTTTCCTTCTCTGCATCTTCAGTAACTACAACACCTTCAGTAATGGATTGTGGTGTATCAGTTAAAGTTGTTTTTTCGCTGTCTATATTATTATCTCGATCCTTCCTTTTAGCTTCAACAACTTCACTAGTGGGAGTGTCATCCGAAGATACAACGACAGTTTTGTCCTCGGCCTGTGTATCGGACTCAGCATAGCGTTCTTCATCAATCTTTTGGGAGGGCAGTTCGGCAACAATGGTTTCAATTTGAACTTGTTTAGGCTCGGTAGGAATAACATCTGAACTTTCAGATTGAGCAATTTCACGAACCTCATTTACTGGGCATTCAGTTGGCTCTGTAGCTCCACTGTGAGGAAGTTCTACCTTGACTTCAATTGTATGAGCTGTAACCTCCTCCTCTGCTGGTTTTTCAGCTGCGCCACTGGTGATGACTAAGGTTGCTTCAGAAGGCACAGAATTGTCATCTTTTACTACGTTGGAACTATCTTCACCAGGAACCTCCGAAGATTCTACTACACCTTTTACTTCTTCAGCAACAATTTCTGAAATTACAGGTTCTCCTCTGCCATTAGTACTGATGAGGCATTCAGAGGTTGGTTCAGGGAGTTTGTCATCTGTTGCAGAAACATCTGCTGTCGATTCTTGAACACTTTTTTCTTCTTCGGTAGCAGTTTCTGAAATCTCGAGTTCTTTTGGTGCTCCAACTGGATCTTTTGTGCCATTGGCATTGCTCTGGGAGGACGGTTCGACATGCTTGTCGGTTTCTAGTAAGGAGGAATTGCTTATTTCAAATGATTCTTGAGCAATTTCTTTTGGTGGCTCAACTGGATCTCCGGAGATTGATGCTTCTGAAACATCAGCTGGTTGAGTATTAGGTACATCAGGTGTATCATGTAAGCCCTGGTCTTCCACTGGAGTTGCTAATTCTTCCTTCGCCTCCTCGATCGCAATATCTTCTTTTTTCTTTTCATCCTTTACTTCAGCACTTGCTACGTCCTCCTGTATGATTTTCCCCCCTTGTTCATGTCCTTCTACATCCTCAGGCTTTGAAAGACTCAGCTCGTCAGTGATGTTTGTATCATCTGAAACGATCTTCTCCATCTTCTGTAAACTTAGAAAAGGACACTTGCTCTCCTGAAACGAAAGAACGATATATCTGATGTGTGTGTGTGTGTGTGTAGTAGTAGTAGTAGATTTGAAGGAAGCATTCCCCAAAAGAAGACAACAAATACAGACAACGTTCTCTGATCCACCAATTGCTTATCAATCTACGGCATCTCATAGATCATGCAACAACAACTCTTCCACAGACTAAACATATTAAAGCAGGAGCTAACATGCAAGATTCAACAACTTAAAACTCATCATGAGAAAAACTGAAGTAGAAAAACATACTGGCTATTGGATGAAAAGTAGCTTATTTCTAACTCACCTCAGTAACTGAATTGATCTGCCACAGGAGCTTCAGAAATGGCTTGAGAAATCTCTAGTTGGAGTAGCAGAGGCTGAGAATTGGAGGATAAGGAGAGGCAGTAGATTATGTATGGTCTGAGTGAAGTAGACACCAGTGGCTCAATTAGGAAGCACTTCAAGCATGAGCTGGCACAAGTGGATCCACATGCAGCACTAAGAAAAATTAAAGGCAGAAACTAATAAAGTGTCTTAAAATTTTAAAATCATCTGAAAGGTATATCTAATTTTCAGAAATGTCAAAGGGTGCCTGCCTTTTAACAACTAGTCTATCCAAAATAACTGTCTTCCACCTTCGCATTCACCGTCCTCTCTTCTCTATATATCCCGCTAATGTGATTCTGAAAACTGATGGTGCTTTCTTGATTGTTTGTCCATAAAAAACAAAAGGATAACGAAGAAGGAATTCAATAATGAAAGTGGAGATTATTAATTGATTTGGGATGATGGAGATCACCATGTTGCTTGCCTGTAACCTCATGGCTCTGTTGGTGGCTTCATTTGTTTGTTTGTGCGTGTGTGGCAGATATAATTGGAATTGGTAGCTAGCTTGAGGTTGCTTTCAGCTCTGATATACTTTTTAACCTTTTGCTTAACTTCAAGGAAATACTTCCAACTTTAATGTAGTTGGCCACGCTCACTTCCAAGTTCCAGGATATGACCAATTAAATATAAAACATGATAGAGATATAAAAAAATACCTCCCCTACATTTATGTTTCCTCCAAAAGCCCTCTTGCAACTCCACCTTTTTTAACTAGATTACAGCAAGTAAACAGTTGCTTTGGTTTCAAGTTTGATATAATGACTGTTAGAGCCTACAGTGAGATAATCATCATGTCTAAAAATGATATTACATACAATCAATTATGTTTCACTTACGTCCAGTTTGGATACTCAATTATGTTTAGTTCGCATTTAAATATATTTAAAGTTAATAAATCTGCAGGCACACAATTTGAACCAATTGAATTAATGGGAAAAAAATCTCTAGATTTGGCCCCCATTCAATCTAAAAAACTAATCAATTAGATGGCACACTGGTTCAAAGGCCACCTTAACTTTAAAAATATTACTCCATTCAGTTCGTCTCACGCATATTATAAAATGGAAAACAAAAAAACAAAAGAAAATCGAATTAATCAACATACCAGCAGATTTAACCAACTACGTTTATTTTCTCAACATACCAGCAAATTTAACCAACTACATTTATTTCCAAGTAGTCATTATGAATTAGTGATATCCAACAACTAATTGCAAAGTGTTAAATAGCAATACAAGCTCTAGACTCCAGATCATCCTCGGGCTGGTATCAGTTTGATCTTGTTTTTGCTATAGTTACACGTACCAAACACTCTAAAGCTTGGCTCTTTTAAGTTCTAACTTGCCTATGGTTCCCAGATGAACTTCATCGGGACCATCAGCAATCCGCAGAGTGCGAGCAGCAGCCCATAAATGTGCCAGAACAGTTTCTGACGATACACCAGCAGCTCCATGAACTTGGATCGCAAAATCAAGCACCTTCAATGCCATATTTGGCGTTGATACCTGTCATGTTCCGAAAACAAGATATTTAGAGCATCACGAACAGTATCTTATCCAGAACCACAGCGGACTAGTGCAGTGGGCTACACATATGAGGCCAGGCTTGTTAGAAAGACTGCCTGAAGGCTAAGTGCTCAGAAGCGAGTGTCTTAACTATTCCCCCCAAAATTAACTGTCCGTATTTCGAGCTTGTTAGAAAGACAAAGCATCAACTTACCTTGGCCATAGCAATTATTTTTCGAGCTTCCTTGTTCCCAACACGATCAAGATGATCAGCCGCTCCAAGAACAAGCAGCCTTGCTTTCTCCAATTCAATGCGACACTGCATCAGACAAGGACATGTGTATAAAATCAGAGGGGAGCATTGATAAAGTCATTATGGAAATACATATTTCATTCTTCGTAAAATAAATATTTTAGGTATATTTTATCATTATGAAAAATATCCCTCATCTATTTTTCATAACATTTCAAGGAACTAAATATAAAAAGAGTTATTCCACAACTGTTCCATTCTATAACCCACATACTGTTTTAAAAATTTTATTCCTTTTCTATTCCACCTAAAATAGCCTCTATTACTTATCTATTCTATTGCATTAACCAAACACAGCGTTTGTTTCCCCAACTACAAGCGGATTATGGTCATAAAAGAAAGATATCATTTAGTCATGTCCAATCATTCGCATCATTAATAATCAACCGTAGTAGATTGAATACTGACAATATAACCTAACTAAAACTACTGAAACATGATATAGTAAGCATTAAGACAAAAAAAAAATCAAGTCAAATAACCTTGGCAAGGTCTGATAAAAATGATCCCTGTTCAGCTATTAACTTTCCAAAGACTCTCCTCTTGAGTGCTCTTTCAACTGCCATCTGCATACCACGTTCTGCAGCTCCTACAAGTCTCATGCAATGATGTAATCTGCCTGGTCCAAGTCTACCCTGAAAATATATAGATGCTGAGATATCATGAAAAATGAGACGTCATGTACTGAGTCATGGAAGATAAGACATACTTGGGCAATCTCAAATCCCCGGCCTTCCCCCAAAAGAATATTCTTCACAGGTACACGGACGTTTTCAAAAACTATTTCAGCATGGCCATGAGGTGCATCATCAAAACCAAAAACGAGCAAGGGTCTTTTTATGCACACCCCAGGAGTATTGACATCCACTAAGATCATTGATTGCTGCTTATGCAAAGCAGCAGAAAAATCCGTTTTTCCCTACATGTGGTGTTGAATTTCACACTAGTTATCGAAAACAGATGACTAATTCTAGTAATAAACAAAATAATTGGTTTTATTACTGAAACATACCATCACTATGAGGACTTTGCATCTAGGATCCATTGCTCCACTTGTCCACCACTTCTTTCCATTTATGATGTAGAATTCGCCTTGCCTATGTCAAATTTGTAGAATGATCATCTCGAGGTAAAAGAAGCACATTTAGCATCAGGTTGAATGAATCTTATAAGATCCAATTATGATGAAAAAAAGGTATTAATAGTACAAAATGCTGGAACAATACTATTTCCAGTATAGCATCCAAGCATTCTAGACTAAAAATAGTATTATGAGGGTGCTTTATAGAAGTTACGACAACTATGGTTCTCACAGTGCTGACATGTACTATTGAGAAATTAATTTTTAATTGTCACCTGAGCTACTAAAAGAACTAATCATAATTTTATAGTTCTCAATTTTTCTAGGTAGCAAGTTAACTGATGACCATATTAAAAACCAGTAAAAAGAGAACGTGGCATGTGTTGGATAAACAGCAAAAACAAAGATGTGCAGGCAACAGTAACTGGAAAGAAAATTATGAAAAAGAAAATTGTAAAGGAAATTGGAGAAAGCTCGACAGTAACACCAAACTATAGTAGATTATACATGTTCAAGGAGTGACTAAGATGAGTGAATCCTACCTAGTTATTGAACATTCAATGTTGGTTGCATCAGAAGATGCAACTTGTGGCTCAGTCATTGCAAATCCGGATCGAATGTTTCCTTCTAGCAAGGGAATCAGCCACTCTTTTAGTTGATCCTTGTTGCCATACCTCAACAAAACCTGAATGAAGATAATAATGTTGCAGAACATGCTCTTAATATTACATAGCGAAAAGAATCATAAATCGCAGATAACTACAAGCTATTATAACAAATTATCATTGCTGATTTCACTGTTGACTATAAGGAAATTAACGCAACTGTAACAGAAAATCCAGAAAATTGCAGATGAAAAACATCCTTTCTAACCTTTAACTTATTGATCACTCAGCTTGGCTACAGAACTTATATTTTGTAAAATGTTCCATCTCTTTTCAATCAATAGGTAGAGCAAAAGATTTGTTTTGTATTTAAATGATGACATATTTGCTAGGATTTGACATCATCTCCTAACAAGCCATAAGTTGAAGATCTGTTAGGGTATCTACACTCCACAAGTCCAGAACCAGACACAAATCTAAGTATGTCCAATACAAAATTCCACTGAGATGAAAAACCATTCCGATACTCACAATAATGAACTTATCAACATATACAATAATGTTTGCTCATCTTCTAGGCTTAAAGATATTTTTTTCCTTACTTCATTATCCATTACCCTGTGCACAATAAATAATGGAATGCAGCAGTTAGTCATGCTCAGCATAACCATCTATTAGAGCACATTTAACCTTATATACAATTTATTTTCTTTCCTTGTACCTTTTTTCATCAATCTTTGATTCTCAAAGCCTGCGGATGCAACATACATACAACTATACAGGCTTAAGCAACCCACCCTCTATTTACATGAATATTATAGCCTGGGATCCTTCATCCAAACTTCAAGTTGACCACCACCATGCAACTATAAATAACAGATATTTAATATATACAAAATTGGTATCCTTAGAGAATATAACATGTGATACATAATGATGTTTTCATGATTAATTAGTTAGTACAGAACTAAAACACCACCATGTAGAGTTATACTTAATAGCATATCTAAAAGATGTATGCATGTGTTGACTTGACACTAGGAAGAAGGTAAATATGGAATGGAATATTTATTAAAGAACAAAAGAAAATTGATGACTGTAACATAGATAAAGTAATGACATATATAAACATTATGTTACCTCCATATTTCCTGTGTCTGGTGCACCACAATTGAAAATCTGTGGTGCCCAAATCGAACGGCCCATAATCTCACACAGATATCCATACTCAAGGTTGGAAAGCCCAGCACCTAGTAAGTTGTTAGTCCAAACTCCACCAGAAACGTGCCCTTCTCCTTCAAGTATTTTTCTCGCTCTAGCAGCACTGTCAGCCTACAGATTTATCAATGTGACATGCAACAGGAACCAAATCAAACACCAACTGGAAAAGCAGGAAATCAAGTTACTGAACACAAACCATCAAGTTCATTCCCTTTCCATAAGAAACTAATTAAGATTGTGAATAAAAACAAGAAGATAAAACCTTACTGGAATCCATAAGTTCCAAAGGCCTTCCTGTTTGGCTAACCATTTTAGCTTTTCTTCTTCTGGATGAATAGTCCAACGGCTATTTGATTGTGCCATACTATAAAATTCACTTTCCCTTGGGTATATCTGTTCTTGCAAAAACTTCAATAACTTCTTCCTGAGGTTCAAAACCTTTTGAGTGGGCATAAATAGTCCCTGCGCCATCATGGAATGTTGATTCTCCTCTTCTAATGACACAGCTACCCTGGGATTCAATATTCCTGAACACGGTACACATACAACTTGTAGGCCTTTGCAAGAACTAGATCTAACCTAAATGGATCCAGAATATTAAACAATGCAAGTATGACAAAAGTTTAATGGAACAGCAAAAGTGCTCACTTGAGTGAGCTGGTTCCTGAATAGGGAGGCTAATCCACTTTTAATTTTTTTTTCTCACCAAATTAATACAAAGGAAAACACATGCTCTGATAAATATCAAGTAGCAAGTGGACAATTTTGAGACTAACAAGGTTCTTTTTCAAGTACAGCCGAAGGGAAGTAGGACCATATGAACATGGTAAGAAGAAATACACTAGGGAAATTTTTAATGCAGAAGAAACGTCTGTCATGACAATATATGTGCATGCCAAGGGTCTCTCCCATACTGCAACCGAGCAATTCGTTGTAACATAATTCTGCCAGTAATGGCCTATGGGAATAAACAGGACTTCAAACTTCTTCACGCGAAAACAGTGTATTTTTTAGGCTGGATGAGCAAGAAATTCTCCTTTGCTGTGGTCCTTCCAAGAGTTTGAATGCACTCTTGGGATTAGATGCATGGCACTCAGAAGCTAGTACTCGCCCTCATGTGCACACTCTCAAAATTATGTTCATGGCTGTACCTCCATCACACTTCAATAAACAAACCTTCAACAATCCCACTTTAATTGCCCCTCAATCATCTATACCAAACTCTATCCTAACTTCTCGTTTGTAAAACTCCAAGCAACCCATACTGAAGGAACCCCTTGAAACCTAATCTGAAAGTCGAAACCCATGGCTTACTTCCTTTAGTAAAGGTATATGGTACCATCCCACCCCCTGTGTGATTGGTTGGTGCCACATTCAAGCTTAACCATAAAACAAATAAATATTTGATGTTGAATAAGCACTTTAGAATAAAATGTGGTTAAGAGGATATAGTCAATCTCACATTCCTTCAAATAAAGAGACTTGGAAAAAAATCATCACAACAAGATTACCACAGGGAGAGATATCAGGAAGAACAGATTCTCGATTAATAAATTCCAATGCAGAATCAATTAAGATATTGACTCGCTTTCCAGTATCCTGAGCTCGCTCACCACCTGAAGCATTACCCTGCATATCTTAAACTATTACACAACTAAAAACAAATTTCTAAGTAATTTTTTCTGATCTTAATACCTGAATCCACCTATGGTATACACCTGCATAAATAGATGCGCCACGGAACAAAGAAAAGGCAATATAAAATTTCCATTCTCGAACAGGCCAAGGCCTTCCCTGAAGATCATTGATTTTATGCAAGGAATAAAACAAACATGATGAATAAAAATGAACCTGAAATTATGGAAAATATAGGGAACAAAAGAGAGTCAAGGTACTACTTACAGCTGCAGAGCAATATAATGCCAGGTATTCTACCAAAGAAGGAATACCTTCTGGAATACCACTAGTCTCCAGTCCTTCATATGATTTGTGTTCGCCAAGTGCAGCAAAATCAAGAATATAATGCTGAAAAAATTTCAAAGAATTAACTATGATTTGATCATTTGAAAAAACCAATCATGTTTGAAGCTAGTAAATGAGCTTTTCAATATATTTCCCAAATCACAAGTAGTTTTCCTGCACTTAGTCATGGAAAGGGACTGTTATCAAGCAACTCTCCATCTTCTCCACCATCTTTGCCAAACTCTAAAAAACATGGATGCTCACTCAGTACAGGAACTTCCTCGCAACACTCAGAAAGTGCCTTGCATCATCGATCTTCGGTCACATTATGCCACCCCTTCAAACTAAAGTTGCTCCATATTCCATTGACAATTTCCTCTATCATCAGTTTATTTCTCTATTAATTGTATAAATAAAGAGACCTAATTTTTCACTCCTTATTCTCAAGTATATTTTGTCCTATTGTATTTTAATCTTTGATGTTAATGAATCCTTTCTCTCACTTTGTTTGACATTTCCTCCTCCAAGGCATGTCTACTTGAGTGAAGGAAAAGGGGAAAGAAATGACCAGTGCTAGGGTAGAGAAGAGGGGAGAGAAGGGAGAGGAAAGGAGTTTCCTTTGTGTTGCCTACTTGAGAAGAGATAAAAGAAAGGGGAAATGAAAATAATGGCAAGTTTAGACATTTAATTTCGTTCTAACTGACATATACAAAGTTAAACAATCTTTTCACCACTTTTCAATGCTTCCATCCTCTTTCATCCTATTTATTTTGGCCAGAATCAAAAGTGAGGAAAGGACATCCAAATTGCCCCCTATTCCCCCTTTTCTTCTACTTTACTAGGCAACAGATTGTTGATTTCTTCTTACTTTCCCTCTTGTTAGGCTCCCTTTCCTCAAAAGTAGGCATGCCTTTACCTTCCTTTAAAATGACTTATATTCTAGAAAATGTCATTCCTTTTTTAATCTCCTTTTTTCTCTGTTATAACAAGTAGGAGCTAATCTGCTAATCATTTTTTTAACCATATTCATCATGCATCATCCACCCGGTTATCTTGCCATGCTTAGCCTTAATCCATAAAAACTTTGGAATCTTATGGTATGTTTAACATGAGATACTAAGAAAGGAAAATGTGCTCCCAATTACATGAACTACTTTCATCAGAACTATCATATTAATGTACCACATTCATCAACGTCATCAAGTCATGCTAACCCCAATTAAAATAGTATCATATTAGCCTACTAAATTTTTTTCACTAAAATGATTTCCTTGCAATTATTATTTTTGTTCACCTATATAAAATGCCTTGAAAAATTACATCATAATCACAAAAACTACTAGCTAAAAATTATGTTGAGTTGGGGGGGGGGGGGGGG
>JBAMIE010000074.1:151462-168827 GCA_037177295.1 Kaempferia parviflora
AAAAGGCCTTGAAAAATTAAACTACAACCAAAAAAACTACTAGCTAAAAACTCGGTTCACTTAAACCCTCCCCCCCCCCCCCCCGCAAAAAAAAAAAAAAGTATTTAATACAGTAAAGGTAAACAATTACCTAGCGATACAGAAAAGAACAATACATAGCTAACAGACAGTTTAAACAATTTGTTCAAATATGTTCAGGAGGGTAGAGATAAGTGGAGGATTATTACCATGGCACTGTGTGCAACATCACACATTTGATTCCCTAAAGTTGATAGTTCCCAGTCAAGAATGCCAATTACGTGATCCTGTAATATAAAGTTAAGGCAAGGGGAAAAAAATAATTCATACATTAGAGGTCAATGAACGTTTATTTGTTGCCACATGGTAGTATGTCATTTGGTACAAATTTTATGAATTCAAATTTCAAACTCAATTATGTGCAAGCTGATTAAAAAATTACGGGAATTATATTGCTAGTTGTGTTGAGATATGAAAAAAAGAAAATTCCCTCTATGCATACGACAAAGATATGAGTACTCATTTAGCATCATAATAAAGCATACAAAATTGGGCACCATAAATTAGCATCATTATAATCATCAAGTTGTTAGTTTCTAACTCATTGGGACAGGCCATAATGGCCTACTCCATTTAATTCTATGAGTATTAACTACTAATATCCATATCTCTCAAATCACTCCTGAATAGAGCTTTCTTTGGTCTCTCTACTCTTTACACCTTGAGCTCCAATCAATTCAACATGCCTAACTATAAATCTATTGGTTATCTTTGTAAATATTCCTCTAGTCTCAACTTATTATCTCTCATTTTTGTCAACTATCTGAATTGCCCTAACATACTAGTAGATAAGTCATTATTGAGCAAGCAAATGTGATCACCTAGGTTCATTTAGCCATCAATATAGATTGGCCAATTGCAAGGTGTTTATAGGTTGGCCATGCATCTTGTTTTATATCATTGTAAACAGGAAATTCAGTAGTTCATAATTTTGCAAGCAATACCCCCTCCAAAATCCTTTTTCAAAAAAATGCAAGCAATCTTAAATTTAGGATTTCTTCATTACTTTAGTATCAGCACAGAAATCAAACATATCAAATGACATCACAACCAAATTTATCAAATAGGATTTGCAATTTAAATCGTTGAAATTAAATAGCTAATTGAATAATCGAAATATATTCCAGAATGCCTTAAAGACACCAAAAATAGCTGAGTAGCGTTAAAATATAGGAACCTTGATAGGATGAAAAACAAGATTATCGATTCGATAGTCCCCATGTACAATCCCAGTGCATGATGCACCCAAGGAATCTTCCGCTGGGATATTTTTTCTGAGCCAAACGATCAGATCTAACATTTTTGGATTCCGTTCAGGTTTCCCTTGACCAGTAGAAGACAGATATTGCTTTGCCCATCTTTCTACCTGAAAGACAAAAAAAGATTTTACATTTTTTTCAGATTTTCTCTGCTTCTGATTCATGTTGCTCAGTTTAACATCAAATTTCAACATCAAAATTGAAAATGCAAAAACAATACATTGAGAGATGAAACAGTATAGTAGTTGGATCAATGGAGCAAAAAATTTACTCAAAGCAAGAAAAAAAAAATATTAAGATGGTATAAGAAGGAGAGCCTTAGCGCAGCAGTAAAATTGTTGTTCTGTGACTTAGTGATGGCGGGTTCGAGTCTCGGAAATAGCCAGCGTACAATAGACTCTTCCCCGAGACCCCACCCCGCTTTGATGGGAGTTTTATGCACTGGGCTGGCCTTTATATAAGGTGATGATTAGCACAACTGATTGTGATACCATCCATATACTGTACATCACTCATGTCAAATAGGACTCTAAAAGTTTATCCTCTAGACGTTTAAAAACTTGTTGAGTTTGATTAGAAGAGTAATTATTAAAATAACTGGAAGTACTATTAGGAACAGTAAAGTAAATCTATAGTTTATGTTTTTGACATTATCAATCATGTGGATGGGCAGAATTGACTTTCCATGCTGAACATATGAATGGAACTTATATGAGGCCATTTTTCCTCATGAAACCGGCAGGAAGTGAACAAAAGAAACAATACTACAATTATATATTAAGTTGGTGGCCATTATATCCCCAAAGCTTAAACTATTAGGAAAAAATCTATTACAGTTCTGTATTCTTAACAAATAGTAACTGTTCTATTTTGTTCAAAGAAAGAATTAGAAAACAAACAATAGTGTACATTTTTAGACCATAAATTTGTTGTGAATTTGGATATATGCTCACAGAAAGTATTTGCGATTAGTTCTAGTTTCCAGATTAAAAAAATTAAAATTAACTTATAATACCTGCCTCCTACAGTAGTTTTCTCGCCTGCCAAATTTTTGCAATCCAATAGCATCTGCATCAACTTTGTGCAAAGAAGCTAGAGTTTTTGCAGTTGCTTCATAAATAAGCCTCCTCCTATCTGGACTCAGTCCCTGACCATAAAAAATTGCAGTTTATTCCAAATTAATACAAAAAGAAAGAAAAAAATCACAAAAGAGACAAAAAATTACTGTTTCCCCTAACCAAAGTCCCCTATCATTTGCAACACCTAAGTGTTACATTTGTTGATGCATGAGACGAAGTAAGAAGCTATAGTTCATTATTTCACAGAAAATGTACTATATTGAATCATCTGAATACCACATCAGCATAGAATAAGAATCTTGCAATCTTACAGGCAACTTGATATCCAAGAAAATTCGCCCTTCCAGATACTCCATAATGTAGAAAGATGTTCCAATTATGTTTTTATCAGTGCACAAACAAAAGACTTTCGGAACTGAAACATCTGTGCTGACTCCTAAAGCCTTTAGAATCTGTACAAGAATCAAAAAAGATGAATTGATGGAAATTATTAGGCAATATTTGAAGGGAAGCCTAAATAACAAGGCTGCATAATGCTAAAATAGAATTCCCTATGTCATGGGAAACAGTGACGTCATTTATCTGCTTAATCCTAAAAACTGAAAAGGAAAAAAAAACAATAAATTACAAGCATCTATTGTAAAAGTTTCCTGATCCATTCAACTCAAACTAAGAGTTATTTTAAAACAGTTTTGGAGATAAATAGAGGCTTGTGGCAGTCCTATATGATCTAAGTAACCACAGAAACTGTGAATTTCCAAAATAAAATGGGAGTTAGAAGTCATTCAGCTAAAAACAGCTTTTAACTTGACCTTCTTCCTATAATTAAAAATTCATGCTATAATTGATTGCACCAAGTTATAAAAAAAAAATTATAAAAAAAAAAAAAAAGTTAAATGGCTCTTGTTCATGCGCCAACAGATGGCAGCTTGCTTGATATACCACTGGCAGATAAATCATCAATTAACTGAATTTTTTTTTTTTTTTGTCAAAATAAAGCCAAAAAAACATGCCAGTTTTCTTTCCAACAGGGGGGGTTGCGAGGGAGCTTTTTTTTGAAATACAAATTTGCGAGGTGGGGGTAAGCCCTCGTGCCTAACCATTAGGCAAATGCCCACCTATTCAGATGTGTGAACTCCCCTCGGAGGAGATTTATAACGAACCCCCTAGCAAGACAAGTTTGTTCAGAAATCCAATTGGCTCATGCAATCCCATGCTGAGGCAGCTTGCCAGTCTTGAACGGTGATGGAACTACAGGAAATAACTCGTTCCCATGGCAAAGTTCTCTCCTTCACTACTAATGGTGTACTACTAGGCCAGCAAAACAACATTTTTCTCACAGTGATACGTGGTATACCCTCACAACAGTGTGGACGTACTCCCTGCAGAGGAAATTCTTTCTCTAATCCCATAACTAGATGAGTTTGTCCAGAAATCCAATTTGTAGATGCAATGTCATCTGACAAAACTTGTCAATCTGGAACGATGATGAAATTACTTCCGTATGTCAAAGTTCTGTCCGTCTCTGTTGTTGGCATGTTACATGGCAAAAAAACAACATTTTTCTTACAATAACAAACCTGGTATTCCCTCTCGACGGCGTGGGCGGAATCGAGGAGCACCCCAGGAGGCTTCTTCCGCAGTACGTAGCGCTGGACGGCCCCGTCCACTGAGGCGACCTCCAAACAATAAGTAGGATTGGACTGACCGTGGCCAAACTGGGAAACGCTAAACCTAGCCAGCGATCGGGGAAATCCATCCACGTTGGAGATGGCGTAGCGAATCAGCGCATCCTCGTCGAGGCGGTCGGCAGCCTTCACTGGCTGGAGGAGTTCCGACGTGAAGATCACCATCGCGGCGTCGCAATCGGAGGCCGAGAGAGAAAGAGAGCAAGTTTTGACAAGGAACCAGAGCTCCGGAGGTGTCAAGCAAGAAGCCCACGGATCCTTATTAAAATTAATAAGGTAATAATTAATAAATCTTAACTATCGAACCGAACAAGGTAATAATTAATAAATTAATATTTTATTCGATTTAATCGAATTATAAATATTAAAATTAAAATCTAATTTAAAATAATTTTTTTAAAAAAAATTAAAAATCAAATTAATGGAATTTTTAAATTTAGTAATGTTATTAATTAAATTTTACTGGCAGGTACCAGTCTGTTGACAGAGCACGGCAGAAAGCTGTGCGAAGCAAGCGCTTGCCTGGTATGGTCCGTCAGATTTATTTTTTTTAAATAATAACATCATTAAAAAATTAAAATGAAAATAAAAAAAATATTTTTTTATAATTTTTCTGAATTTAAAAATAATCCTAATTTTTATATTTTTGTAATGTATATTTATCTAAATACTTTTTACAGAATAATCATTATTTTTATATAGAAGACAACAAAATTAATGTAATAATTAATTATAGATATTTTCATCGTCTTTCCCTTGAAAACGAAAAACAAATCATAATTATTTATTTTTACTAATCTTCTCTGATTTATCCATCTATCAACTGAACATATAAATCCTTCTATCTACTAACTCATTTATCCTTCAAGTTCCATATTGAATTTATTGATACGGGTATCATGGCATAGCACCCTCTTAAACCAAATGGTCTTCTAAAAAAAAAAAAAAAAAAAAAAAAAAAAAAAAAGAGAGAGAGATTGAACAAACTACCTAAGTCTTTAGTTCTCACTTATTTTTGTGAAAGACTTGGAATCGTAATGTAAAATTGAATGAACACGTCCGTTCCCTCAGTCCAGCATAACCGTCATGCATGCCCAACACAACCAGGGATCTACTCATTGAGCTAACAATATCCCAGCCGATCTAATCAAGCAATCCAATGTGTAGGGAGCAGTTAGGGAAGATTTACCCAAATGTAGGCGCCGTTAAATTAATATCGCACATGTGGATATGGGCGATGATTTTCAATTCTTTTCGTTAATGAGGCAATTGGAACAAAATGGTAGATTTGCACAGCTCCATTGTGTTGGTCATGTGTCAATGATCATGACCTATCCACGCATCTCAATCGCAAGAGCAGGGCGAAAATCATAGGAAAATGGTGAATGTTAACAAATTGGTGGAAAACTCATCTCCGCCGGCCATGGCTATAACTATAATCCCGATCGCGCCACCTTCTACTGCCTCCAGTATCACGGTCACGGTGGGAAGCTGGCCCCTGCCTAGACCATTCAGGCCTCTTATTCGACCTACTATCACCTTTTGATTCCTCACCATAACTCCATCTAGAGGATGACTCAGGAGGTCTCTCGGAACTGTCATGGGACCTCCAAGTCTCTGACTCATTGTTGATGAACCCATTCTGTTCGGCCCTTCCGCCAGAAAAGGGGAAAGATCCGCTGGGATAATCATCGTAGCTGTTTTGGTTGGGATAATACTGTTGGCTTGGCAAAGGAACTTCAAAAACACCATTTCGTCGATCAGTTGGATGATTTGATGTCAGATCCTGCCTTACAATTGTTGTGGAACCAGGTGCTGACCATGTTGGAGTTGTGCGTGAGAAAATTAGCTGATCATTGGAGGCGGATTGTGATATCTGCGCATTGAGAGGAACCATTGGCAATGTGGGATTCATTGAATTGGTTGAAGGAATGTGTCTGAATGACTCCTGTCGAGGTAGTGATGACATGAATGTTGTATTGGTTACTGAGTAATCGTTACTGGACATATCGGAGTCAAAAAGTGTAGCAGGTTGTGATGAATGGGCAATGGATTGAAATTGCCTCTGGGATGGGCTGCGAGCTGTAGCCCTGGATGGAAGGAAACTAGCGGGTGGACCATTTTGAGTTGCCAAATTGTTTGCCACCGCAGCAACTTTTGGCAGCGAGAAGATGGCTGCTGGTGCCTGAGCAGGCTGTGCTAAACTAGAGGCCTGAGACTGGGTGAGCACTGGTGCGGCAGCAACAAACAGATGATGTTGGAGGGCGACATCTGTCTGCATGGCATTAGCTGGGACAGCCCTGTTGGCTGAAAAATGAGGCTGCAAGACTGGTGTTCTTGTATAGGTTGGAAAGTCTGACCTCCATCCACTCTGCAAATGAACGAAACAAGATTATGGCATAACAAAAGAAAAGGAAATCTGATCCGGCCAAAAGAAATGCCAGTCCAGGAGCAGTGGTCTCACTCTTTCAGCTTCGGATGGAGGAGTTGGAGAAGGAAGGGACGTTGCCAATTCTGTCTTCTGGGATTGTGTTTGATAAGAGTTGGTTTGTTTTTGGCGTTCCAACTCATTCAGTATACCGTTCAATCCAACACCATTTCGTTTAAGCATATCCAGCAGTGCCACCATCTCCTCACTAGTCAAGTTCTTTCCTTGTGTTGATGTTAAAGCAAACACAAGGTCCGGATTCTTCAGTAGCACGGCAAGCAATTCAAGATCAGGCTCTGGAATCCCATCACTGTTTGATGGTGCTGAGGTGATTTCAGGAGGTATAGCAGCAGGAGGGGATTCCTCGAGAACATTGTTTGGAGAGGGAGAAGAAGAGCCGTCATCAACATCAGCATCTGGTGGCTGTTCCAGTGGAATTTCTGGTGTCAAACTGTCATCAAAATCCATTTCAACGTCCCAAGGTTCCTTCGGATTGAGTGGGATGTCTTGGAAGCATGAATAGAAAGTTTCATTCTCTCGCCGATTTCTCTGGGTTTGGACATCAATCTCCTTGCTGCTCTCTCCAACTCCCACTCTCCATGTAGAACTTATGCATAAATCTGCACCTAGAACCATGACATGCCAAGAAAATAAAAATATTAGAAGAGGAAATCTTGCAATTGAACTACATGCCAGCTAAATCAATCAAATAAAGCTTGGCGTGTTACAGCATATGTATCAGAACAAAAATGGCAACAGAATTTTGCGATGCAATGTTGAACGAAAAAATCAACGGCATCAAAGAGGACCAAAATTGAAGAATCATTTTCATTTTACTCCAACAAAGCAATGCCAATTGCTACATGGCTTGAATTTTTTTTAAGGCACAATCATTAAATATCACGAAAGATGTCTTAAACTGCTAAAAGACAAGAATACACAGCGTATTTGTTAAATTGTAAGAACACCAAACGGTGGCAAAACTATTGAGAATGACAAATTGCATCTCCATTGGCATAGGGGGAATCTAGCAACAAGCATTGTGTTGCCTGGAATATATATATATAATGAAGCATGTAAAAGGGTGTCCAACATATTTCTCAAATAGTAGAAAATTCTGATTGATTATGATTACACATATACGTCACGAATTAGACCACTGTAGAATATGCATGTGTTTTAACTCCAACTTAATGCTTGCAGACTTATTGGAAAAAAGATATATGTAAAGAATTTGATTCCTTTCTTGAGATTAATTAAAAGAACTTTCCTTACATTCTATTAGGTGTAAAAGATTAGCACCCAATGGAAAAAGAAAAAAAAAATCAGTTGATATCATTAGGACAATTACCAATTGTTGGGATGTAACATTTTGGCTCTCGGATCCAACAATGAAATAATATACTCTTAGTAATTGAATCTTCATCATATGTGCTCCACGTGATAGAGGGTAGCATCCCAATTATAATAGCATCAACTGGAATAGTTTCTAGGTGTTTTTCTTAGAGAAAGAGAGAGAAAAACATTCATCACACGTTCATTTTGATTCTTACATGATTATAGATCGAGAACAAGATGCCAACATCTCAGCATTAACCAAAAACCAAATGTCACCATCTCAGGATTAACCGAAAACACCAGCATCGTATTTGTTCTTGATGGGCATTGCCAAAATGTTAAGAAAAAATGGAACCACAGTATGTTAGTCAACCATATCAAAATTCAATAATGATTTAGACAGACTCAATTGTAAAGTTTCATTTGTATCCCAATTGGCTTTACTAATTCAACCACATCAGCATTTGTAATCAGAAAGGAATGTGAAAAAAGAAGATACGTAACCCAGATACCTTGTGGAATCTTCCATTGAATTAGCTTGCATCCTAATATCCCCAAACCGTCATCCATTGTAGTTGAATTAGTGTGTGAAATAGATGTTTCAGGTTCATTGAGAGGGCTGGTTGAGGAAATTGATGGTATACAGGATTCTGCTTTTTTCACTAGCTCATCTTGAGATGTTTTTTGTGGGGATATTATATCAGTGGCCAGAGAAGATTCCTTTGTATCTTCAATCTTCTGAGTCTGGTTTCCGCTACTCGATGGATCAGTTTTTCCATACTTATGTTGCATAAACATTGCGCGCATCTTTGCTTTTTGTATATCATCAGCTGACATTGGACGACTATGGTTTGTAGATGCAGTTCTTACAGCATGTGCAATTCTGCCAGAAGCTTTATGATCTGGCTGTTCAACTAGTAAAATCTTTCTACGTTGTTTGGATTCTGCCAATTGCTAAGGAAACAACCATATTCAAATTGCAAACAAAAATTCAAATAAGGCAAACAACTACCAACAATCAATAGTATTAGTTACTGCTGCCAGAGAGCTAATTCATAATCTGATTTATTAATGATAAATATGGTTTGTCGAATTATCATTCAACAAAGTCAGCAAAGCCAAACAGTAAATCTGATAAATTCCCACATTGTGCCAGCATTTGTAAATGGCAATGTGCCGACATAGTTTAGGTAGTATTTTTCAAGGAAAGGTCTATCTCAGCTGGAACAGCCGATAACCAACCATGACAAGAAGATACTCTTTAAGTGACTCAAATCTCATTAATGAGGAACATGGAATACTATTAAAAAAAAGGAGGTGAAAGATGAAAAAATACAATTGGTGTAGCAGTGGCAACTAAAAAATGTTAACACCAAAGTCGAAGAAATCAAAATATATGCATATTCTATACCTTTATCTATCACATTGCTTCAGTCCAAGTCCAATTCTGATGATTAACCACAATATATTTTATAATATATGAATAAATAAATTCCAATAAAAGATGTCTTCAGCTCATAATTTATTTTGGACATCAGAAAATCATATGCTTGATCTAACAAGAATCAATGCACTCGTTCAATGCGCTACAATTATATTGGCATTAGTAAGATGCAATCATTAGTCAAGATATTGAATTTTTATAAATTGATGCTTTAAAATTTTGATCCGATTTACTTTTAGATTGCTCTAAGCTTATAATTGAAATTTACAGTCGAGTGAAACAAGATCAGACTATTAAATCTCAGTTAAGTCTATCACAACCCACTTTCAAGTGTACTAAAGCATGTTGAACAACAACATAGCAAAAATATTGAAATTCTCCCGTTCTGATTGGAAAACAAAGAAATGTAGCATGTGTAGGATGGGAGCTATCTGGACGAAATTGAGTCACTTTCTTAATGAATTTAAGGTGGTAAGATATTGCAATGTTTACTTTGAGCCTGATGCTGTGAGGTGGAGAGCGGATTTACAGTACAAATAATTCTTGGATAACACACTCATTTGTATTCGTGCAAATAAAAAAATGTCGCATGTAAAAGCCTCAATTTCGTCCATGTTTAGTCAGTTTCATGATCACAACTATTGTTAGTCTTGTAAATTCTAGATTTGGTATTGAGAATATTAACAATATCAAACATCCAAACCATCCTACAGAAGAGACAATCCCAATTCTATATAACCCATGGAGCTTCTAAAAGTTTAACACGCCACTCCACAGGTTCCTGGCAGAAATACTTTTCCAATAGTCTAGTAACTTCAACTGATTGAAATGCTTCAAAGCACTGAAAAGTAGCAGAGATTTGAATCCTGTATGTTAGCAGGCAAGATGTTTATACAATATATCTCAGGACAGACACAAGGCAACATGGGAACTACATGACTTTTTTTGCTTGTGCCAACCAATACAGGAACCATAGGAGCAATGCAAAACTCAAATATACAATATAAGGTGCTTGCAACGATCAATATTAAGTTTGATACTGAACATACAAGCATAATAGTACCTAACATAAACACATGGTAGAAGTAGCGAAGTTCAAAGTAGACAAATTTGAAAAGGACTATTTAATTGTCTAAAAATAATTACATTTCAAGAATTAAGACCAATAATATAAACATAATCTCATATTTAAATTTTAAATTATGATGGCTTCAAAGTTGCCACTTCAGAATGAGACAACGACAACAAGATTTGTTTTTTGTTACCATTCATTTGAGACTTCTTATGAGAAGAAGTTAGGTTAGGTTGGAAAGCATCATAAATTTACAAAAGATGGCAATTTGAGAGGGTGAACAAGAGCATCAAACCATTATAGCATTAACATAGAGTATATTTTATAAAATTTAAAAGCATAGTTGATTGAATAATTAAGAGAATATGCTAAATGTAAATTTTTGAAAAATCATAAGTTGGCAAGGTATGACCAGTGGGGTAGTATTACTGTATTGTTAGAATGAAGAATATATAGTCAATTTGAACACGTTCATGTGAAGCAAAAATATGTTGCGTTCAAAAAAATTTAGATATCTCCAGCATGCTATTGTCCACTTCGGGCCTAACCTCTCATGGTTTTATTTTTGGACTCTACTCAAAAAGCCTCCCGAACAACCTGCTTCCTGCTTCCCCGCGAGCATCAGGTCACCCTAACCTGCTCTGGGCCTTCCCACAACTTTGTTCAAAGTCATACCACATAGCATCTGGTCTGGACAATGGCTCTGATATCATTTGTTGGTATCCAAAGAATCCACACCACAATGACATGATATTGTCCACTTTAAACCTAAGCCCTCATGGCTTTGCTCTTTGGCTCTACCCAAAAAATCTCATTTGGCAACCTCTCATGCCTTAACCACCGCACCATCCGAGGAGACAATATCATGTCATTGTGAAGATATGTGGATTCCTTGGATACCAACAAATGGTATAAGAGCAAGCCACTAGGAGTCCTAGTAGATCACTTGGACCGAGAGACAAGAAGTCCTAGTTGAGGATAGACAAGGAATACTAATAGTTCGGTTGAACTGAGGGGCAAAAAATCCTAGTTGCGGCTAGGTAAGGAAGTTCTAGTAGGTCGGTTGGACCGAGAGGCAAGAAGTCCTAGTTGTGGCTAGAAAGTCCTAGTAGGTCGGTTGGACCGAGGGGCAGGACGACCTGGATCGAGAATCAGACGTTAAACGAATAGTCTTTCCGCTTGAGGGGTCTTGTGGTCCTTCGTTTGAGGGGAGAATTATGGAGGTGGCAAGGTTGCAAATATAGTCCCACATTACAAACACATGAAAAAAATCATAGATTTATAAGAGAAAGATATCTTCGTTGGTATGAGGCTTTTTAGGTAGAGCCCAAAAGTAAAACCATGAGAGCTTAAGCTCAAAGTGGGCAATATCATACTACTGTGGAGATATCTTATTTTTTTTCACCAAACAAAATATTTGTCAGAAGTTTGCAACTTTAAGCCCAAAATATTTTTTCACAAAATGCTAACATCTGCAAACAAAAATAAGAATTTATTTGATAGGCTTTGATGCTACACAATTTTTCAATTTCCTAAAAATAACTTGTATTTACACTCCATGCTTCTCAGAAGAGTGTTGCGGTATTGATAAAAAAAATCAATCATATTAAAACAAACAAAATATTGTGGTATCCAACAAGATGGTTGAAAACGCTCACACTTCACTATGGTTTATGGCAAATCCCAAGCAATAGAAAGAGAAGGTTAAATTTCATTTAGTCAACTTTTGAATAAAATAACCAATATATTTGCTAAATCTGCCGAGCAGTATGCAGAATCTGATCAGAGAAAAATTGTAATTGCATGTTCAAAACCCCAAAAGCATTAAAGGTAAACCTCCATAAAAATAGTTTAAAAAATTTCACTTGGTAAGAAATAAAATCTGAAGGAAAGTGAATTTCAACTTGAGGTTAAGGATACTGGATGAGACACTCCGGTCCTGTTTCTTGCTTGAGTCAAAAGAGGAAGCAGGAAGCAGCTTTAGCATTTTGTTATGCTCTCTTGTTCTACATTGGATGAAAACAGCAGTATTATTCAGTCCTCTACAAGTTAATCTAATAAACTGTTAGCATTAAGTTAATCATAAGAACTTCAAACGCACAATGTAAAAATCAACTACACTAAAATACCTGTGTATTTTAGTATCTCCAGCAAGTGCAAGTGAGAGAATATCCACCTAGCATTGAGAAGCAAACGATCAAGTCTGTATGTAAAACTTCAGAAAGCTTGTATGATCTTTTACATAAAATTACTCACAGGATTGTCAAGGTTGGACTGCAAGAACTCATCTTCAAGACAACCACCCATCCTAAAAAAAAACAATCAGATATAAACAGGTACATCAAAATGACAGAAATGCATCCAATGCATGACCTCCTCCCATTAGTCCACATGCAACATTGCAATACATGCAGATAACTAAATGAAAAAAAATAACCACAATGAAATGGAATTAACTGATACGATACTAGAACGGAAAGGATACCTTTTTTTATGGACTATCTCTTTCAGTGCTGGCTTGGAGGAACTAATAGGAGGTATCTTCAAAGCCTGGCTCTTTATGAACACTTTACTCCATCTTGAAAGAAGGAACCTTGCTCTGTTTGATATGTCTGATCTTCAAATCAGATAAGTCAAATGGAATACATAGTAGTAGGATCGTAACTGCAATAAATAGAAGTCTACAGAAGCCAAATTTAGCCATGCACAGAAACAGATAGAATCAAGTTAAAACGAGAATACTTGATTTTGACATATTTTAAAGCGGTATTTTAAATGATCAGGAAGGATATGGCCATGAGATATAGCCACCAAATAGTCTCACTATCAATCTTTTGCATTGATTAAGAAAAGTGGAAGCATAACATAAAAGGAATGAGTCTATCGTGTGTGAGAGAGAGGGTTATATCTTGATCTGACTGTCAGGAAATAAAATCTTTCAGAGGAAATCTTTTTTACATGAATCATAAGCTTGTTGAAAGTGAAGACAATGATTCCTATATTCCTAGTAGGACATTCATCCCATTTGCTTTCATGGAAAGCTCTGGAGGTGATATTTCTAATGACAATAAGTGATAAAATTATTATTATTTTGTCTCTTCTCAACTGTTGAGCTGGATATCCATATTGCCAAAGAAAATTTTAATTTAAGCCAAAATCACTATAGCAAAAATCAGCAATTGTCAAAACTCAGACATCCACTGCATACACACCTGAGGTCCTATAAAAGCGCAATCTGTTAACAGCAGGTACTATGGCAGACATGTGCAATGGCAAAGCTTTGTGTAATGGTAGATGATAGAGAACCTGAATAAAAAATTTGCTCAAATCAGCAACTTAAATTTTAGCAGTTTGACCAAATAAATTAATTAGAACCTTCAAAATGACATGAAGTACAGTAGTTTGCTCTTCAACAGCCGCTTCACTCAACCATGTTGCCAATATGGGAACCCCACCATTATTTGAGAACCTAATTAGATATAGAAGGCATAAGACCAGTGTGAATAAATAACATGCAGTATAACTGCAAGCTCAAAATATCTTACCAATTTAAAATTGCAGTGTTGTTAATACGGAGAATCCACTCCATTAATTTCACCTGCCCGGAAAAAGTCTGTTCCTTCTTCATCATATTGAATATTTTATCTAAAAACTCCTTATCATCAGAGTCAACGCCAGGAGCAGTTTCCTCAGGCAATAAGGATGGATAGCCTGCCTCAACTTTCACAGGCTCATTTGGATTCACTGTCACCTGTTCATCAGTTTTAAGAGTCGCAAGAATGCAAGTGTTCTCAGGATCCTGTTTAAGCTCCCCGATTGTCGTACCAACTACAGTGTTTTCTAACTGCACTTCACTGGCAGCAGAAGAATGGTCCAAACTAGAAGAACATTCTTCATTGGACGCCTTAGATGCCTCTAGTTTTGCTGATTGATCACATGATGAGCGAACAAGCTTTCTCACTCTAGAACGCTGACCAGCGAAAAATTCTCTGACCTGTAACACAAATTTCATAGATATAACATGGAGTATTTTAATTTCCAATCATCACATGGTTGTTGAGCAGCTGATTAAAATACAAAGCAAGGACAAGTCCAGAAGAACATGTCAAAAATTTTCCCAATAATTAAACAACTTAAATGAAAGTATAAATTATAGATGATGTATAAGATGGATCAGGATATAGAAGCTATGAAGGACATCATCCTACATATGGTAATCACCAATGTTAGGTCAACTCGGTCACCAAGCCAAAGAGAAATACAAGCAGAAGGAAAAGAACGTAGAGCACCATTAAATAATAAATGTGGTTATGTTTAGATTAACTAGTTTGAAAAGAATCAAAGTAGAAGTGACCTAAAACTAAACATTTCTAGCTCTCTTCATTATGCATCTAAGAGGATAGAAGAGTCCAAATGAGAAAAAATATATATATTTAAAAATGAAAAGACTTCCTTGGATTTGATCAGCAAATGTTTAGGAAAAAATAAACAGATGAAAAATCTATGATTATTTGAATTTCCAAAGCATTTCACCTCTCTGCTGTGCCCATCCTCAACTTCAGTATCTAGCAATACACCACAAGCCTCTTAAAAAGGATTCATGTGACTGTTACACAATGCAGTTATCAATCATCCTAGTTATGTTAAACATCACATCAAGCATGGTTATCCAAAGGATGTCTTTATGCACTATTGGCTAATCTAATACAGCTTAACATTATAGGAGTACTTGTTTAGTGCAGTTCTGATCAAACACACCAGCTGGGTTATAAATCATATCAGACATGCATATCCAAGGATGTGTCAGTGTTTTTTTTTTTTTTTTGTGGCAAATTAATACAGCTCAACTTTGTGAGGCATTTGTGTAATGGAGTCCTGCATCAGAATTCAAAGACCTCAAAGTTAACCAGAGTCAACAGTGCTGCCCCATCCACTTAGGCATTTAGGTAGTGTTATATAATGATCTACTCTTAGATTAAGAAAAAGGGTCATGAAGCAGCTATAAAAGAGTGTATGAAGCGTTACTTCATTAAACAAACTCAACATAAATCCAGTAGATCCAGAATTTTGCACATAATTCTTTTTAAAAATATATTGTTGTTACAGTAAGTCTTTGTTTGGGGTTTTCCACAGTAGGTTGAGCCCTATATGCAAATCGCATCACAACTGTTTGTTACTAGAAATGTTTCGAGCTAGCATGTATACTTAAATCTAAATAATTGGGTTTAATGAAGAAGAAAGAAAAGGCAATCGAATTTCAAATTCAAATAGTTAAAACAGCTTACCTGTGAAACAGTGACCTTACAGAGAGCACTAATTTCACGAGTTTCTTTTTTCCCGATTGTATCTTTGATGGAAAAAACTGATTGCATATACTTTAGTGCTTTAGGGTTCAACAAATCTCTTGGCCGTTTTCCTGTATCAGATTGTTGAACCTTGAATTTAAAGAAACAAATTGATAGTCCATATTAAATCAGATATTACATATTGTAGAAACCCAAGGCATACGTAAGATGAATGCATGTGTAAATAAGAGTAATTAACTCGATGTAAATTTAAAAAGGAAATAGAGACTTCACAGGGACAAGGTGTCAATAAGAAAGTTTTATGAGTCAATATAAAAGTTTTATGATTTAACAAGAAAGTTTATTAGTATCTCATCACAGAAGAAGCATATCATCAGCACAACAAAAAATAAACAAATATCAATGTATTTGTAATCAACAATTGTGGTGCTTCCTCTGCTATTTATGATTAATAATGCTCTTCTCGGTCAACAAGAAAACAAAGATAAAGGGATACAGAAATTCTAAAAAATCTACCTAACCTCCCAAGTAAGCTAGGGAAGGCATGATTTAAACTCATAATGTGAATCATTTTGATTAACTTTTTTAATTATGGAACCTCTGGCTCATGAAGTAAGGTTTGGATAAGACAATATAAAATGTTTTAAAAAAAATAGCATTATTTCAATAGTTTTTCCATCCTATATTATATAAAATTTCATATCTTATTTACTCCCATTCTCAACTTTGTGTCATGATGGGGAATGACTTGGTCTTCTTCTCCATCATTATTGACCATTGGGGATCAATTCCATCTTTGGTGTGGTCAATTTACTTCGAATTGGATTGTCATGATAATTTAAATTCAAAATTCAT
This sequence comes from Kaempferia parviflora, assembly GCA_037177295.1. Taxonomy (NCBI): domain Eukaryota; kingdom Viridiplantae; phylum Streptophyta; class Magnoliopsida; order Zingiberales; family Zingiberaceae; genus Kaempferia; species Kaempferia parviflora. Next base: position 168,010 of record JBAMIE010000074.1, read on the forward strand.
ATGTAATATGTATCAATTACATGAATCATTGAAACATAATGTATCAAAAGATACAAATCATGAATTGTGCAATTCTAAGAACTATGCCTACACCCTATCTGACTATTATTTAAAATACTAAAATATTGTAAGATCACATCTTGCTCCATATTAACAACAATGGTCATGAATATTGGACCATTATTTGTGGTTGGAGATACACTTGAGTCTTATGTTATGCATAGAAGCAGGTTTATTTCTCTGTTGACATAATAGACAGTGATAGAAACTTGAATTGATGTATGTGCCTTGTATTTACCATCGACACATTATCAATTAAATCATCATTTCATTTGATTTACTCCCAGAAGAAATCCGCTAGATGCCAATTTTAAAATTTGGATAATGAGAGTATGAACAAGTTAACTCTCATCCAAAGTTGTGAAAAGCGCGCCTGGTTGCACCTAGGCGCAAGGCGCGGCCAAGCACGCCATTTGCACCTGAGTAGTGACCCAAGCGCAATACTCGAAAGAAGCACGCTAAGTGTGTTTTTCCTCGCCTTATTAAAGTGAAAAAAAAAATAAAGTGGAACTCATATCTTTAATTACCCTTTAAATTAATTAGGTTGCATGCATGAGGCACATTTTTCTAGCATCACTCTTCCTCTCCCCTAGAAAATAAACATCAACCTCCCTTGCAAACTTATTTCTCTTGGCATTGCTCTTCGATATTTGAAGTTTGTTTTTTCTTTAATTTGAAGTTTGATTTTGATTATGAAAATAAACTATTTCAATATTTGAATGTTAGTGAATTTTATATTTACATTATTGTTTAATAGT
>JBAMIE010000074.1:184983-200977 GCA_037177295.1 Kaempferia parviflora
TTCTATTTTTACCTCTTCCTCACTAAAGTCTCACTGTTAGACCTGATATTTTCATATATCAGGTCCAACGTTGAGACTTTAGTGAGGGAGGGGTAAAAATATAATTTCATAATTTTTACTGTGTCTTTTAATAAATTTAAAAGTAGTGTACGTTTTTTAGTAAATACACAATTTAAGTTGTGCCTTTTGGTAAAAAACTGTAAGAACATACAACCGTAATGAAAAGTAAATCAAAATTTTCCAACAGTACATTTCTGACATTAAAGAAAAATGATTTTATTTCATACGAAGTGCTATACACAAATTAAAAAACTAAGATAAGTATTTAATATTTATTAGTTGCTTTGTGTGTGTTTTTTTTTCTTTCCAAAAATAGAGATTGGAAAAGAAAGGAGAAGCCTGTTATGTTATCTGGTTTTATGTTGTAATTGATCATGCGAGGAGAGGAGATCAACAACCTCCCTCTCTCTTTTGATCTTTTCGGCTATTAATTAATTAATTTAACTCTTATCTTTTCTTTCTTCTGATGGCGGACGGAGGAGGAGACGAGCCCGAGGAGCTCAGCGACAAGCAGAAGGCGGAGATCGCGAGATGGTTCCTCACCAGCGCCCCCGCCGGCGAGATCCAATATGTCGCCAAAGGTGCTGCTCCTCTTATCCCCTTCCTTTTTGCAGTTTCTGCCTTTCGATTCCGCCGGGCGAGGGCTTAGATCCGCCTGGGGTTTGCAGACGTGAGGTCGATCCTAGGGGACGACAAAATCTACGAGCTTGCCGCCGCAGAGGCTTTTCCCGTCTACAACAAAACGCATTTTATCGCTCTCCAGATGCCCGATCGAAGTGGCGATGTGAGTCCCCTCGGCTAATTCGCCCCCCACATTTGAACATTTCCGGTCAAAGTTGCGTGCTTGCTTACTCCCTCGCAGCTCTAGTTGGTAGTGGGGTGCTTAACCTAGGGCTCTTGCTTCATGATGTTTAGGGTTGAAGGATGAAAGCTGAAGGGGTATTTAGTCTATCGATACGGTCATTGGAAGGCATTTGGTAGCCTTTGAACATATTCTCGAGCATTCTGAATTAGTTTGATTATCTGGCATGGTTGGGTTGTTGAATCTGCTTACTGATCAACATGGTTGTCGATGGTTTGACAACTGCTAACTCTGTGATCAAACCAGACAGATGCATGCTTACCGTACTAACGTATCTTTATCACCTGATAAATGTTATGTACGGCCTTGAACCACTGACAATGAAATAGTTGGACATTATATGTGAGGCTACATTTAGTCAGGACTAGGCTATTGTTGCTGTTAGTTCAAAATTTTCCTTTTTTCTTATTTTGCCTACTTTCTGCCATATTCATCCTCATTTTTTTTTCAGAGAAACACAACTCATGATGGTAAATGAAAGTATGATTAATTCATACTTCTTTTATTGTTGTCAAAAAATGCAAATTTGAGAAGTAATTGCAGTCTGAGAGTGCTTACTGTCCATCTCATCAGTACCTGTAAATGCTTGTCGCAATTGATGAAGGATTTAGATGTTTGCTAACTAAGTAGAAAACCAGCATATCCTTCTAATCTCATCCTTGTCTTAAGATTCATGAAACAGTCATTAATTGTTTAAAATATAATTTTCTTTCTTGTTATCTCTTACGCTTGTTTAGATCTTGCAAAATCGAACTAACTATATTAGGCACCGTCATGGAGCTTAGGTAAATATTGATCTTAGTTTTCAGGTTTCCAAGTCTGTTTGTATATGTGAATAATTTCGTATATTGTTGGTTTTTGTATATTATTATCTAGATACTCGATTGACATGGTCTAATCTTAGCATGTTTTTGAAGTCCAATGTTTGTCCTAGTCTGATGATGAAGTATTGTAAAAGACGTAATAAATTTTCAAGCAATTAATTATCCTTACTTTTTTTTTTGTCTTTTCCTGTTTAAACAGATGTATTTATGTGTTTGAACTTTGATGATCACATTAGGTGCTCATTACCACATATGGAGAACTTGACAAGAACAACTATCTTGATCCAAGGACTGCTCAAGTTGCCACAGTGGATCATGTCAAACAAGTAATCTAGTTATTCCTGTAGTATTTTTGCTACATTCCTTTTCAAATAAATACCTTATTTATCTTGAAATAAAAATTAGAAATACTTTCTTATAGCTTCAGATGTTATCTAGGATTCTCATAAATTGAGGTGAGCTTTACCATAGATCATTGTTTGCTAGGGTAATATTTTTGCGAGTGCCAAAGTTTTCATTAATTAATCAACTAATTCTTAATAAATCTTCTAATATTTCATTAAATAATATTTTGTAATAACGTTAGCTTATTGAAGCAAAGCTGGCATTCATTCATCAATATTGATTCTTGCAGCTTGAAAACCATGAATTCGTATAATTAACTCATAATTATCTATCTATGTATAATATCTCAATAGCCTAAATGTTTGAACATCCAGAGTCCAGACATCATAGTAGCGAGTGCCTCATGGGCTCTGGACTCTTTTTGCTCGTTCATGTTCACTACATTAAAGTACAATGTGTGGAGCATAGAGCCAGACATTGTGATAGTTGACCTTGTGTGATTCATATCATTAGTGACCTAATAGTGGCCAAACAAAATGTATTTCATCTAATCATTCTTTTGTAATTCGTGCCATGGAGATCATAGACTCCATTGGTTTTCAAAGTCCACTGTCATGATCCAGCACATCTTGGATTGAACCTTAAACTTTGGATTTTCAATGTAATTCCAAAAGAATATGCTAATGGTAACCACTTATCCCAAGCATTCAAGATTTTTCGAAATGACTCATCTACATTTTTTCATCTTAGGAACCCTCATGTTTAGCAGATTGGATTGAATGCCCCAAGCGCAACTTATGGGTTGACTTGAGTTAATTAAGGCTATATATTTATTTTATCATTGAAACCTTTTGGAATCAAATACAATACGTCTTTCTCCAATATAATTTGATCTGTTTCATATATGTCCTCTTTTTTAGGTTTGCACTAGTTTAAGACCTGCTAATGATGAGGAGCTCCCATCCGCGTATGTTGAAGAATTCAGGTATTCTGTGAGCTTTCTGGGAATAAGCTTCATGTCTTCAGTGGGTGTCTAAATCTTTCTGTTTATAGCATCATGATGATTCCTCCTTTTTTTGCATCAATTTCCTGATTCTTGTTCATTTACAAATAAAATTTGTGGTTGAGTGGAATGAAATTACAAATAGAATATTATTTGTCATTTTCAACATTTATTTTGTTATATGTTTTGTCAAATTTACCTAGCTATCCACTTTTTACAAAAGTTCAGGTTAGTAGGAAAGTTTGCAATTTAGCATTTACTTGATTGGTAGAGTGAACTGAACTGGATTGGTTGAAGCCCAACGGTGGACTGTTCTAACTCAGCTGAAGATCTTTAATACCAATACTGTTAGATGTGTTCTTCTTTGTTGTGTTGCTAAATTTGACTATTTGATCACTTATCACTTAAGCTTGAGCCAATAGGAAAACATCAACCTAGATTGATATTCTTAATGTCTTTTATGTATTTTCGTGTTACATGGATTTCCTTAAACATTTCAATGTGTCCCACCCTCTTATTGTGTCTTAAAGAAGAAGAATCAGCCCCATGTGCTTCTGTTGTTGCCTCTGCAGGATCTGAAAAAGGAAGAAGACACTAGAGAATAGCTGTGGTCAGAGTTGGAGGAGATATGTTGTCTTTCCCATAGTATATTATGTTGGAAGTAGGATGAATTTAAATTTGCCTCTTTAATGATTGGGTGGATTCTTTCTGATTTTAGGATAATTATCTAAGAGTCATTTTGTTTTTTAAATTTTGCTTCTTAATGATTATCATCTTGAACAATCCTGATGCCATCTTTACTGATTCTAAAATCAAGTGACAAAATAATAAATTTTTATCCTAAAAAATTTATGATTATTTTGTTAAAGTATCCAAAAAATTACACTTTGGTTGTGCAATATAATTTTCATCATGCATCCTGTTGGTATTTTATGCAGGGGTTCCCTGGATGCTGAACTTAGCAAATATGTTGCAGAAACTTATCCAAAAGGAACTTGTGCTGTTTACAGCACTAGTGGAAAAGATTCAGAAGGACCAGGAGTTGATTTCGAGTTTGCAATGGTGATTTCTGCTGCTAAGCATAGCCCACAAAACTTCTGGTATGTGATATTTAGTATTTATCTTAACAAGTTTTTGAAGTTCAATTTGTTATTTTTTTTGTTTTAACTTCTGGAATGTTTCGGTTGAGATGTTGATACAAACAATTATAAGACTAATTAAAGTAAACTAGCCCAATAAATTAAATTGGATCACATTGAGTCCTGTGAGATTATGAGCGATGGCTCATGTTGCATCACTATGCATATTAGAATATTACATAATATTGAAGATTTCTTCTTTCTTGTCTGGTTAATCCATTGAAACAAACTGATTGGTTTATGTTTATTGTGTTGCACATTTCAGCAATGGCAGCTGGCGATCAATTTGGACTGTAGATTTCAAGGATGATATACAGATTGTTGAAATAAAAGGAAAGATACAGGTTAGTAGATCGTATTGAAACCAGAATAATTAAAGAAGCAAGCTATTGAAAATATCTCGCATGATGATGACGGTTTGATAATTACAAGTTATTTTTTTCCCTATCAATTTGCTTTTAGCTTGATGCTAAATGCCTGTCAGGTAGTAGCTCATTACTTTGAAGAAGGAAATGTCCAGTTGGATGCTAAAAATGAATGCAAGGATTCTACTATTTTCCAGGTGATTATGAGTAAATAGTAGCCTCTAGGGTTTGAGATGAACATTACCTATTAGAAGAAATGGATATCTGAAAGTTACCAATTGCAGTTGCTGTTAATGCTTATACTAAACAAGGATATATAAAGGAACAATCCTCTCTCCTTTTAGACTGAAGTGATGCTCTGATCTTTCTTAAAATTATCGTCAATTAAATTTTATCTGCAAGAATTCATGTCATTTATGATGATGAACTTGGTTGTAGTTATACTCACACTAGATCTGTTGATTTTCAGTCCCCTGAAGATTGTGCAGTCTCAATAACCAACATTGTTCGCAACCATGAGACTGAATACATGGCATATCTTGAGGTTTCATATTGCCTATCTCAATTTCTCTACAATTTATTTAACTGAGGACTCAATGTACAACTTCCTGTTTATGCAGGCATCTTATTTAAATTTACCTGACACCACTTTCAAGGTACTATTAAATATTCAGAAAACTATATATCTTTTGACAGGATCTTTCAGGATGGTTGTGTTTTTGGATAATTTCAGTTATCACTCCGGTGCAAAATATGATCATTTAGACTTGGGTTTAGGAACAGTTGGTTCTTTACCCATGAATTTAGGAATTAATTATCAAAAAATGTTGAAATGGTCTTACCATATGAATTGCTGATTCCTATCGAATAAAATTTGTGCTTTATTTATGCTTTATATTAGTGGTCCTTATTTATTGACCATCATTGGCCAAGAGTATCCCGGCCAGATCAAACAGTTGAAAGATGCCCTCTATAAAATGCTCATTCTTGTGACACTGCCATTCTCATGGTTTTCCAAAGCTTGTGACACTTCTCTACAATTGCTATTTGTTTGTATTCTTTTTTTGTCTGATAGCTTTCCTTTCCTACCTTGATTCAACATTAAGTAAAGAGTCCCGAAAAGCTACTTGCATCTCTAGTAATTTGAAGCATTAATCAATCTTTTACAGGATCTGAGGAGGAAACTTCCCGTCACTCGAACTCTTTTCCCATGGCAGAACACCATCCAATTCAGCCTCACCAAGGACATAAACAAAGAACTTGGAATTGGAAAGTGAAAACGAGGAAGGTGAGGAAAGTGATAACCTTTGTTCTCACGCTCAAACTTCCTTTTACTCTTGTTTACGTAAAAGAGCGATCTGTTCTTTTAATTGTATTCGTATATCTCATAGCTTTGTCCTTTATATTTCTTTTGTAATTTGCATCACTGTAAAGAAATAACTTCATTAGAGACATTTACCAACTATTTATGTACCGAATTGGCTCGATGTGTGTGATTCACGATCTTTGAAAGGGAATCGTTTTTGTACGTGTCTATTGTTGTAGATTCGTCGTCAAGTTTGCTATCCGCCATTTCTGCTGATCACTCATTCGATAATGCAAGTGATAATGCTCATCCGACAGATAAATTATAGGAATATTTTGTCCAGTACAGGATCCTTTATATGGGAGAGAGAGACACTCAATAAATTGATCGCGTAATTTATCTCTTATACTTATGTTGCACTAAAATTGAACCGTCTAGCCGATTCAAAGCGGTTTGGTTGGTGGTCTCTGCTTTGTCAGGGCCTTCTTCCTGTTTATGCAGCGATAATGCTGTTAATACCGCAGCCACAGGCTTCACATTAACCAGACACCATCCCATTAGTGAGTCGCTAATTTTTGCAAAGGTCGTACAGGAGTAATCTAGTTACAAACTGTCGAATGGATTATGGATCCTACGTTTTCCAAAAACGTCCGAATGGATCATTAGGAAACTATGGAAATAGATTGATCGGGGATGGATAAGGGAAACTATTGAAATAATCAATATATATATATATGAAAACTATGTTTGAATGAGAATTTCGCTACCACTCGGCTTTGCCATTAACCGCAGGATTATTCTAATTAATTAACCCACAGCACATCTCCAACGAAATTTCCACTCCACCCACGCCACACACACACTCACACTCACGTAGTCACATCGCCGAGTGGTGCCGCGTCCGCCCCTTCAACCCGCACAGGAACCTCCGCCGCCCTGACGCTGCCGGCGAAACCGGGCTGCCGCCGTCTGGCCCCACCACTTTGACGTTCTCCGCCCACTGAGCCCGGCAGAAACTCCGCCTGTCGAGCCACTCGATGATGTCGGCAAAGACGGCCTCCGCGTTGTCGTCCGGTTCACCGGTTGTCAGCCCATGCCACATCCCCGGATACAGCTTCATGGTTTTGTCTGCGCTTCCGGAGCGCTCGTACAGTGCCCGGCTCACTTCCGGGTCCGTCACCGTGTCGGCTTCGCCGTGGAGCACGAAGAATGGCAACTTCACCTGCCCATATGACCAGGTTATTATATTCTGTTTCCATTTTACCCTCACAAAATCTAATAAAAGTATTATTTTATTCTTTTAGCATCTGAAAATAGTTTAATTCGTCCTCTCAGTATGATCAACGACAATTTCCAAATAATTAATAGGCCTGAAAAACCTCTATATAAAAACTAAGCATATATTTTCAAATATATATATAGAAAAATCTTAACTGCACATCCACAGTAGATGTCATCATAGTCAGAGTGGATCCTCCTGTCTCTTCTTGGTTCAGATTACGAAGATCGTTAGATCAGATCAGAGATCCATATATTGGTTCCTCCTGATCTGATCTAACAGCTCTCCTGATTATGGAACAGGAGAAAATTAGAGATTACGGACTAGAGAATCTATGCTCCTATTATGGTCGACTATCTACATCTGCATATAGTCATCCACGGTAGTGGCCACCTTGAATGTGAAAGTTAAAATTATATATATATATATGACCTATTTAATATATGAGTTTCATATGGATAGAAAAAATAAATAAATAAATACCGTGGATAAGTTGTTCTCAAGTTCCATGCTAGTCCTAAGAAGTTCCAGAGCAGTCTTCAAGCGAGGCTTGTCCTGGTAGACCAATTTATTGCTCCTAATCTGACCACATTCACACGGATTATTCGAAATAGATCAAGAAAAACTATTAATTCAAAGTTTGAAAATTGATATAAATTTTTAGATTTTCCAAATTCCAATTGACAACCTGTTCACGTTTGATGGGATCTTTGAAGGCAGAATCGATGACATTTTTTGTAGGAACAATCTTCCATTTAGGTATGATCTCCTCCACACGAGTCAAGAGATTCACTACCAATGGATGCGGCTTTACCTCCTCAGATATCTACTTCATCATCAAACATGAAAAAAAAATATCAAATATTTGGGATATTGAAAATGTAAAACAACATCAAATTAATCGATCGATCACCTTACACATAGGTGCAACGAGGACTGCCCCGTCCCAGAATGTTGGGTCCCTTCGGTGAAGTAGGAGGGCCACCGCACCGCCCATTGACTCCCCGTATAAAAATCTGCACTTGTCTCTGTATTCCTCTGTTTCTGAAAGGAAACAATTGCTTGAGCAAAATCCTTTAAATTGTACAGAACGAGAACCTTACAATGTGGAATAGATTTCCTGTGGAGGATCTTCGGTTGAGTAGGTTAGTATTTAATCCAGACTCTTAATGGTTGATTAATAAAGGACAGGCTTCAATAGTCAATGGAAGCAACAGTCTACGGGGGAAATGACAGGCACAGGAGGGATCCCATCTAAATTGTTTGCCTTCATTTACAATAATATAAAAGTTTATCAAACCTCTATAAAAATTTCTAGCTATTTTCAATTCAAACAAATTTCCCCTTTCCCCAACTCGTAATTTTACATCCAACGTAAATGTCAAAGATTTACCACCATTAATTGACAGAGATTAAAAAGAGTTCTCGACACAATCTTATAAAGGCCCCCTCCATAGGATTCTGTTCTATTATAAAAGTGCTCATCTTCATCAATTCCAAATTTAGTTTAAATGCACCACACAATATCTTGCAAATGAAGGGGCAAAAAACTCAGATTGTACCTGCGACCGATTTGAAAAACTGATAGGAATCTTCAATGATATGTTGGAACTTTTTAATGTATGCTCTTGAACCCATCGACTTCCCATGTCCCTCATAGTCGATGCCAATCACGCCAAATCCGGCAGTCGCAAGCTTAATTCCGCTCCCTAAGCGACCAAAGCATCAAATTCATTAGAGCCAGTCCGTCGTCTAATACCCATAATTCAACACCATAAACTTTCTTTTTATGAAAGCTAATGATATATTCATTGAAATAAAGAAAGGTCAAATCTTGGTTGTTCAAAGTGTGGATTGAAGTATCAATACATTGGTCTTTACCAATGGAAATTTAGGTCCTCCTTAACAGTCATAAGGAACAACCAATTTAGTCTTTGTGTAGAATTGCAGAAACCTTCGTAGAATTTCTATTTCATTTATGAAATAGATACATAGATTCAACAACCAACCAAATATGTCGCCTAGGTGGGCCTGTGTATATATCAAAACCTAGCGAGAGTGATTACCACCATTACTCCATGGGCCCAAGAAACCAAACCATTTGAAGTTGCCCGATCATAGAACATGACTACGAAACACCAATCCAATGGTTGCAAACGGGACAACAGCTAAAACGAGTCACACCATCCGAAGTTGTCTTACATGAGCATGTGATAAACCTCAGTGTCTATTATTTTGTTGCGTGGTTACATTGAATGCGTTGGGAGATGCTGAGACGTACCCGCAATTACTTTGTTCACCACAAAATACCCAAGAAGAGTTGAAGACAGAGACATACTAATCATACGATGAGCAATCTTAATTAGCTCACCAAATCCACCAAATTTTATCCGAAAAGGACAATTTTTTTAAAAAACAGGTCTGATAATCATATGAAACTGTAAGACTATTTCAGACCGAAGAAAATAAGAATGCCATTAGCATTATTTATAAAGTTATGGCTGCCATAGAAATTAGGCTACATTCTTCTGTAAAAGGCAGCTGTAACAGTCATAAGGACTAGGGAAAGGCAAAAATATAGTGCACAAGAAACTTTTCTCGGATCAAAGAGACTGAGCGTACCTTTCATGAACCCGCTGCATTCCACACCATATCCTGCAAGAAATCAAAATGAAGAAATTAAAAAAAAAACACACACACACATACATCGAGACGAGAAAGAGGACTAATCCGACGAGAACCATGACAGAGGAAGATGAGTGCTTTTGGCGAGGAAGAGAGCGGAAGCCATCTGCATGTGAATAGCTGCAAGCCTCTTGAGTTCTGGATGTACTCCTGTCAATTCCATCGATCATCATGACATGAGAGAAATCACACAAGCAGAATTAAATCACATACGAAATAACTCGATCGATCGATCGATTACCTCTTGGTATTCCACCTCCATGTCGGTCACTTCACCTCCGTCGTCTCAGGTATCAAGACCTAGAACTTGAGGCGGTGGAAAATATTGGGGAGAGAAACGCAGAACCAGATGAGGAATCGGAGAAGAGAGAGAGAGTGTGTGTGAGTGATGGGCCAGAAATGGAGGCGGAAATAAATATCGCGGATTGCCAGTCGAAACGGAAATGAACGTGCCGTGTGCATCCAGACGCCACGTCCTTTCTTTCCTTCGCTAATCCATGCCTGGTTTTTGAAGCACAAGCAAGATGATATATTAATATTTAAATATTTATGGGCATTTATAAATAATATATATATATAGAGTTAGTTGCTTGAATTTACTGCGTCGGTCGCATCCATAAGTTGAGCTACCCGAGAATTAATTAATTAATTAATTCGAGGCACATCATGCTCTCGCTTCTTCTTAATTGATTGCATGATCATGATGCCAGTCAGAAGGTAGGTGGAAACACGTAATTCTAAATCGAAGAATTTATATCGCACTAAAATTGAAATTAAATATTATGTGGAAAAAATAAATCAAAATCTATATATTATGAGGAGGACGAATAATTATAATTAATTAAAATTTCTAAATAAAATAAAATTATTGGGTACCTTTCGCATCGAGCTGCCCGTCGCGATCGAGCAAATGGCAGAGCAGAGCAAGGGCAGTGTCGGTGGCGCGGCGCAGGCGACGCCGACTCCCGGGATCGTCGTCAAGCGCATCGATATGGGCGAGAAGATGCGCGGCGACGCCATCTGTTGCGCTCGGGCTGTAAGATATATTATTCCTCCCCCGATCTCGTGCCAGCTTATTTGTCGACGTTGGTCCCTGATTTTGGCTTTTTTTCTTGTTTGTGGAAATTAAATAGGGATTTGAGAAGCACACAGTAGCAAAGGAAGTAGCCGAGTACATCAAGAAGGAATTTGATAAGAAGCACGGACAAAGTTGGCACTGCATTGTTGGTCGTGACTTCGGTACTCAGCCTTTTCTTCTCGATCAGTTTATTCGGCTTTTATACCCTTTGAATCAAATTTAAAATCATCGAGCTTTCGTCTATGAATCTACATCTGAGAAAAGCTTTCCCAGCAGTTGTGATGTTTTACTTTGGGTCATTCCATTACATACAGACATACATGCCCACCTTTTTGTCGATTGATTTATTGCAAGTTATCAATTGCCATAAAGGCGATTGATATTATTAACTAATAACTCCAAGAGAACCTCTTTTTCTTGCTTATTTCAATTTATTTGTTGAGGTTTTTATGATATAATTCCTTACACGCTAAAGACTTTTGCTCTAAATACATGAAGAATCTCTTCACTCTCGCATGCATGATATTTATGTAAGCATTCAAAATCCTTTTCTTTGGTTGTATCGCTTGATTTTCCTAAGAAAAGCTTGCAGAAAACCACAGTTACACTTATGTATATTCAGGCATCAACTCTGATCATGTTTTTCCCCATAATTAGTTATTTCATATATTCTGTTGCCAACCAAGAGGTTACATTGCCAGATTAATTTTATTTGTGGATGTGCAGGATCCTTTGTCACACACGAGACCAACCATTTCATTTATTTCTATGTGGATAAGGTAGCTGTCTTGTTATTCAAATCTGGATAAAAGTGAGTGCCTGTAACTTGATGCTGTATTTCACCCTTGATCTTTCTATTGACTATTTCTCCATGTAGTTCTGCACTTAATGCTAATTGATCATTTTGAAATTTGGGTTAAGCTGGATTTTTAGAATATAATCATTATCGATTTTCTATACTAGAAAAAGCTTATGTTTGTTTCATGTTTATACATAATCATGTATGGTTGCTCTATTTGATTGTCACCCTAAACCCTACCAAACATATCCTAAATAGTCAAATCACTACCAAGGAAATAGGCCGAGTCGTGGTCTCGTGCTTATATGATTTGTAAGAGAACTGATGAGCTGAGTTGTTTGTTTGACAAAGATGTTGGTTTCAAGCAGCTGATTGTCACTTGTAAAACCGTTAGTAGCCTCGCCGCCAAGTTTCATATTCGGTTAGTTCTTCTCTGTGCTCGAACAGGGAGGATGTCCTTAATGATCTCTCTCGCAGAAGGGCACCCATCAAGGCAATGCACTAGAGGTTAACCAGGAAATATCGGAACCGAATGCTAGAGTTGTTGGAACTTTTTGAATGCTAGAGTTGTTGGATTTGTAACTGAATACACTAAACAATACCATTATATTAGCTAATGATGCATACGCTATTTTGTGAATGAAATGACAAATTTTGTAAAATCCAAAAATAACTCTCATATCGACCAGCAGATAATCTCAGATCGATATAGAATATTTACATAAAAAACATTTAGTACTCTAATTTATGTAGGAAATTCATATGATATGATATAAGAAAATTTCATTACTCTTCTAATAAAAATATCCATTCATCTCCAGAAGTTCTCTAATGCATTTCATTTCAACAATGCCTAACTATTACTGTAAAACCAAAGGGATTTGCAAAAAAGGCTACTTCACAATTATAGGAGGAAATGAAATTTTGATAAGCTTTGACAGGCCAAGTAAAATTTCCTCATGTTTTAAACACTAGCCGTAGCATTTTGTTTTTTTAGCTTCCAAATACACCCATGCCTCAAAACCAAAAAGGTAAATAAATAAAACAATTTCTTGAACCATCACCAGGACACTAACCACGCTTTTAAAATTGAAATTCGGCATATTACATTTAGTAAATAATAAAAGGTAAATCGCTAACATTTTTTTGACACATGAACATGTCAAAAGCCTGCCTTCTACGAATCTCATGTAAAATATTTTCAGAAGCAGGCAATGAACAGAGATTGTATCTCCAACAGCTTGCTATTACTCCTTGGAGGTTATAACCAGCAATCCCAGTGCCCCAATCAGCAAGTACTGCAAGACGCCACAGGAAGAAGACAATTCAGGTACCACGAACCAGCATTTTGCTTTCTTTTACACTTGTCCCGCATCAATTTTAAACTAATTTTTTTTTTCCACATTAAAATTAATATATCTAAGTATACTAGACTAAACCGGTGCACCTACAACTTAATCAAATACCCATATTTTTATATCATTCTTGGACAGTGTAAAACTGATGTATTTATCCCTGCTAAACTAGTCTGCTTACAAATTTGTGCGCTTACATTTGCTATATGGTTGCCCTTACAAGGATAGGAGCGAGAATGAAAAAGAAAAGAAAAAGTTAATGTGCTTCAACAATGATGCAGAATAAGTGCCATGATGAAGCCATCCTTATCAGATCATAGGTGAAGGGGGCCTTCCCCAAGAACCCCCTGAGAGAGTGAGCTACAATTTGCAATAGTACTCGCAAACAGAATAGAAGAGTTGGATTGTTTGGAGAAAAAAGTGTAAGAAGCAAAGAAAATAATAATTAAGATAATAAAAAAATACTTTAATCCATTTGAATATTACTAGAGTATCCCCTGAGAGCACATGAGCTAGAATTTCCAATAAAACTCACAACAGAATAGAAGAGTTGGATTGATTGCAGCAAAAAGTGGGAAAACAAAAAAGGAAATAATAGTCAATAAAAATAATTTAATTCATTTAAATCTCCTGAGATGACATGAGCTAGAATTTTGCAATGAAACTCACAAACAGAATAGAAGAGTAGGATTGATTGGAGCAGAAAATGTAAGATGCAAAATAAGACCAAAAATAATAATATTTGATGAAAAATAATTTAATTCATTTAAATATTACTAGTGAGAGAGTTTTGAACATAGCAAATGGAGGGTTAAGATCCATGAAGACGATTTGAGGATGATTAATTGGAAATGCAAAATGTATACCAAGGATGCAGCCAATATGCTAATAACATTGGTCATCTTGAGATCATCCGTAAATGCAGGGGTTTCAAAATACTGAAAATAAACAGGAAGTCATCCACTAAAGGTTGTACCTTAATTATTGGCTTTTCAGTCATGATGATTGTCACCCAACCAACATAAGGTAAAAATCTGTCAAGAATGGGAAAATCAATGAGCATACTTACCCGCAAGTAAAATGTTGCAAGGACAGGTTTATCACAATTGTGACTAGAAACCCTAGTAAAATAAGTCTTACCCTACAGCTCGACCCATGATGTGATGTTTCTGAAGCCATTGCTGTCCATGCGCATAGAGCAGTCTATCATCACCAAAGTTATTATCTCCTGAAAGTTGGAACGAAATTTGTTGACTTACACTCCTCTCTTAAGAGAAGCAGAAGTGAAGAAAACAGTTCAAATACTATACATGTATCTTAAATTGTTGCTTCTTGAAGTCGACAAGTCTTTAAAAAATCAAATTTAAAAAAAAAAGGACGACGCAAAATAATATGTTTAGCTAGAGTAACAGGCAGTTGAAACTGGAAGACTAAATCCATTTTCCTACTTCAAATATAAGAAAAGGTGAAGAAGGGTGTCCTATCAACTTGTAGATGTAAATTATTCAGTGCTATTAAATTTGAAGAGTTGACACCTTTTGTCAGAATCTCAATTTCTTCACTGTCCTGTCTCTCATGGACCTGAATATGGGCAAAACAAAATATCAAAAGATTCAGTAATTAGTACATCAAGAATGATCCATACCACTATTGAAGAAAGTAATAACTAGGGTTTAAGCACATGAAAATTTCAGGATGATATTAAATATTTCACTAGGCAGGTTGTGATGCAAAAACATCCAAGACCATGATCAATTTATGTTCTCTGATAAGACTATGATGTAGGAGGGGATCCAAAATATTCAGATTTGCATCTGAATGGATTTTTTTTAATTAGTTATCTGTTTATTAAGTTTAGTTTATTTTTTCCTTAATTATATTTAATTTTGTCCTAAATCTTAGGGAACTAAGTCTTGTTAGTTAATTTATCCTAAATTTTAAGGAATAAGTCTAGTTGGTTATTTTTTCCGTTTAAATTTTTTTGAGGGTTTTGAGAGCTATATCAACCTATACTTAGATGATGTTTGAGGAAAAGTTATTTTGATATTGAATCAATTGGTTTCGCTTAAGCCGCATTACGGCTACATCTCTTTTTCTTTGCGCTCTTGATTTTATAATAGGTTTAAGCCTAATTTAGGCTATTCCTTTTTTTGTTTTGTGTTACTTCTCTCTTATCATGCGACAGAATAACTAGCACATGAAAACTTCACGATGATATTAAATATTTCACTAGACAGGTTGTCTTGCAACTATGCTGACAGGCAACAAATTTCTAGACCATGATTTGTTAAATTAATGCAATAGCAGATACAGATGGATTCTGAATTGTTTGGTCAGATTGGATTTGATCCACCGTTAACGCGATTGGATCAGCAATAACTAGCACTTAAATGGAGTACAGACAAATCTTAGCCTACGACTGGTGTCTTTCTATCCATTCTTTGCTTTTCTTCTCACAGTAATTATATCCACCCCCTATATTTCATCTGATTGATTCATTAAAATTTACGGCCATTTATAAGCTATTACATAAAGGTTTGATACCCATACATAGATTTTATTATTAATACACCTCCCATAAACTAACATGTGAAAGGACTTATTTTTGTTTGGGATATGTTGCTATCGATTATTTATTAAAATGACCATATATTTTCAAAGTCTAACGGAACTACATGAAATTTTGATAACAAATGTATACAATTCTATTTGAATTCATAACAAATATAAACTTTCAATTTCTTTGATGTAAAATGCACGTGCCATAGCGACACAAATAACGAAATATGAATCATAATTGCATGCCAAAACATCAAGATTTAAAAACAAAAAACAAAAAACAAAAAACAAAAAACAAAAAACAAAAAACAAAAAACAAAAAACAAAAAACAAAA